>RXON01005075.1:0-87501 GCA_009667805.1 Leptobrachium leishanense
AAAAGCAATATGTAGATAAATGTTAAAATGAATAGAAACATGTGACTGAACAGCAAAAAATAATCTGCATTTTCCATTTATGGCAGAAAAAATCTAAAAATAAAATATGTGATGAAGAACGAAATAAGAAGAGGGTGTTTAAAATAAAGAAATCATTGGGGTTTGTAACATTTCACCTTTTTATTTCACTCCTAATCTCTGCTATGTCCTCTCCGAGTGACACAACCTACACAAACTCTATAACGTTATGTCCACAAGCCATTATCCTGCACTTTGTTACCCCCATATTGCTACATAATGCACTTTATCTTAGTTATGTCATATTCCCCTCTTTTTTTATTGCCTCTTATATTCTTAATTCCCCGAAATCACTAAAGTCGCCTCAATAAAAAGACAAAGACGTCACGCACAACCTCCGCATCACAGACACATTGCTTCCTCACCAGTGGCGTAGCGTGGGTTGTCAGCGCCCGGGGCAAGGCAAGTATTGCGCCCCCCTTAGTGTTGTGAATAGACAAATTGCCACGAAAATGCACCATACTGTGAAATTCACCATTTGGTGCAATTCATTGGCAATTTCCTCACTTAGTGAATAACCCCTTAAAATGTTTGTAAACTTGTGTCTATATTTTAAAGAAAATTATTTTAACAGGACATATACTAGGGCTAGCAACACCCCTGATGCTACCATTTACTATACTTTATTATGTCCCCATTTCATTTACTGTATTCCACTTTAGTTTATTAGCCGTTTCATTGTCACTCGAGTCCAGAGGGATTCAGATGCAGCAGCAGGAGTGAGGACTTCTTGACAGGACTCCCAGGGGGCCGGGATTATTATTATTAATAATCAAGACCGATGTGTTCAGTATATACAAGCCTATTTTCTCTATGTGCTCAGCCAGCATCGGGTCACATGGCTGAGCGTTTAGAGTTTGTACATAGCCAGTTTTCCTGTGATGTGGCGCGAAGTAACGGCTTCACACCGTGTTGCATTGCGTTTATGGACAGCACTCATTTAATGCATAAATCAGCCCCTTTCTGCCTCCACTGCCTGACCATTTACATGAGCCAAAGTGATTAAGGTGCATAGTGTCTCTTTAAATTAATTATTAAAATAATGAAATATTATTAAAATATAGTAAAATGACAAATATTAAAATATACTAAAAGTTAATACCAAAAGTTTATTAAATAAATACACAAGCTGAATAATTTAAAATAAAATATATTAAAAATATAAAATGACATTTAAAGAATTTAAATAATAAAATATATGGGCTAACTCAGAGTAATGTGCGGTGTGTAAGTGTATTAGAGGCCTCTACAGCAATTTAACTCACAGTAGAAGACACACACACAGACACACACAGAGACACACAGACACACACAGAGACACACAGACACACACAGAGACACACACACAGACACACACACACACACACACACACACACAGACACACACACACACACCTGTTGAATCAATGCTTAGATTCAACTGCAGTGGGGGGGGGGCAGGGGCCACAAGTCACACCTGGCTGCTTCACCTGGATTCTGGAGTCTGGCGTCACACAAGCTATTTAGGGATATGGGGGGCAGGAATACAGAGCAGGAGCTGCACTTGCGGTAACACAGTATACGGAGCAGATCACCGTCTCTGGCATTTAAGGACTTATAACTTTTATTTACTTCAGAAATGACCCTGCACATTTGCTGCTGCAGACTCACTCACCCGTCCTGACCCAGATGACCACAGGGACAAACGCTGTGTGACGTCCTCCGCCAGGCTGAGTCTCCTGCTCGGGGGCCGCTCCCTCCCACACCACAGACAAGAATGAACCTGGCGCCGGCGTGCTCGGTCACATGACTCGCTCAAGTCAGCTGCTGAGTGCTGACGGCATCACCCTGCGACCTCCTCCTCCCTTCCTGACCGGCTGCTGGCTTGGAAGTTTTAGGGGCGCAAATCTTCTTTTGAAATTATGCGCCCCTAAGAAAATTTGCGCCCGGGGCCACGGCCCCCCCACGCTACGCCACTGTTCCTGACCCAACATTCCTTTTATCCACACGTTAGGTCATCCTCCATTGCTCCTCTTCCCAGTATCACCCCTCCTGATCCTTAAAGCAGAAGATCTGCCGTGATGTCATACCCATCCATAACCTCACTGAATGAAGACATAACATTTCTCCAAACTCAACTGGATTCTCCATCCTTAATCACTTTGCTTTACACAGGGAGCTGCTCCATGATCAGTAGAATGATGCTGATGTCATAACTTTTCCTTCACATATTGTTTTGCATTTCTAGATGTTCTGTGTTTCTATGTGATCTGTCACTGAGAGCGAATCCATCCCTGTACATACTTTATACCTTTGTATAAGACATACTCTATTGTATCACTTGTTTTCCTGATCTGGAAACAGATTGAAAGAAAAAAGAGGCGTCAGACCAGGGTGACCGTTATCACCGCTCTTATTTCATTCAGAAATAATCCCTCCCAAACAACTGAACTGGAACAACATGAATGAACAAGTCATTAAAATGAAAAAGCCAGAGGAAGATAAAAGCAAATCCACTCCCAAATGGAGAAAAAGCCGATATATGAGAAAAGGTGAAGTATGGTATAAATCTATAGCCAGTGAATAGAATATGGATTTATTGGCCGGGGGGGGGCGTGGCCAGCCGTGTGTGGAAGCAGACATGTTTTGGATGAGCTCCGCTGACTTTCGCTGATTTTGGGGATTACCACTTGGTTTTCTCTGTAAATTACCTTTTCCTGAGTGACCCTGCGTGGCTGGCCATCGAGAGGCATACTTCGGAGCTCGCTTTGGCCCCCCTCCGGAGTATAGCAGAGATTCGGGCCTTGTTCTTTGCCGGGCGGGTCCTCTTGTCGGCCATCTTGCAGGCTAGGCTCCGGCCTGCAGCTCCTTCAGCTTCCTTGCACCAGGTGTGTGGCTGCTGTGCACCATGAGGATGGAGGGCCCCCATCTTCTGGCCAATGCGGCTGTACCCATAGCAGAGACTGTGGGGGAGGGTGCGTACTGATGGCAGCAGGCCCGTCCACCCCCCACTAGGAACCACTTCGCTCCCGTCCCCGAGCACACAGAGTGCTATGCGCGGGGACAGGAAGATGAGGAGGGGGGAGATAGAGGAGGAGCCGGATGCGGAAGCCTCGTGTTCTCTCTCCGCACGGTGCAGACTTCCACAGTCCTCCTGACTCCCGGTATCCCAGTCCAGCAGTTGGCCACAGAATACGTGGGCCCAAAGGGCAGCTGCTTTGGGCCCCTCAACAAAGACTGGGCCCGGGGCAGATGCCCCTTTTGCCCTGCGTTAAAGACAGCCCTGATTTCCAGGTCACATTGCGGCCCATACATTTCCAGGTCACATTGCGGCCCATACATTTCCAGGTCACATTGCGGCCCATACATTTCCAGGTCAGATTGCGGCCCATACATTTCCAGGTCACATTGCGGCCCATACATTTCCAGGTCACATTGCGGCCCATACATTTCCAGGTCACATTGCGGCCCATACATTCCCAGGTCACATTGCGGCCCATACACTTCCAGGTCACATTGCGGCCCATACATTTCCAGGTCACATTGCGGCCCATACACTTCTAGGTCACATTGCAGCCCATACATTCCCAGGTCACATTGCGGCCCATACACTTCCAGGTCACATTGCGGCCCATACACTTCCAGGTCACATTGCAGCCCATACATTTCCAGGTCACATTGCGGCCCATACATTCCCAGGTCACATTGCGGCCCATACACTTCCAGGTCACATTGCGGCCCATACATTTCCAGGTCACATTGCGGCCCATACACTTCCAGGTCACATTGCAGCCCATACATTCCCAGGTCACATTGCGGCCCATACACTTCCAGGTCACATTGCGGCCCATACATTCCCAGGTCACATTGCGGCCCATACATTTCCAGGTCACATTGCGGCCCATACATTTCCAGGTCACATTGCGGCCCATACATTTCCAGGTCACATTGCGGCCCATACATTTCCAGGTCACATTGCGGCCCATACATTTCCAAGTCACATTGCGGCCCATACATTTCCAGGTCACATTGCGGCCCATACATTTCCAGTCACATTGCGGCCCATACATTTCCAGGTCACATTGCGGCCCATACATTTCCAGGTCACATTGCAGCCCATACATTTCCAGGTCACATTGCGGCCCATACATTCCCAGGTCACATTGCGGCCCATACATTTCCAGGTCACATTGCGGCCCATACATTTCCAGGTCACATTGCAGCCCATACATTTCCAGGTCACATTGCGGCCCATACATTTCCAGGTCACATTGCGGCCGTTGTTGCCGCTGTTTGCTTTATGTGCTGGTGTAATGATATTGTGCGTTTGGTGTGTTATTGCGTTTCAGTAGCTGTTGATTCTGTGCATTTATTAATCACTTTATTCTCGCCCTCCACATCCTTTGTTGTTAGAAATGGAAATGGATTTCTGTTCATTCCTGTTTTCTCGCACATTTCTTTATGTTTCATGCTTTGTTATTAAAGGCATTTATTGTCGCACAATATGTCATCACCAGGTTTGTATGTGTTGTCGTTGTCTTTCTTCTCTCCATGTGACATCGCTGGGTCTGTCATCTCGCTGGCTGGAGACGCACATTTTTCATACTTCTCTGCCCCTGAGGATCACCATGAATATTCACTAGAGACAGATTACATCCGGCCATTTATACATTTTCTTTCATCTTTTCCACCATAATTCGCAGCGTCACAATAGCCGTCTCTGTCTGATTCCCGTCCGTGTAAGACAGTTACTGGGTCTGTCATGTCACACAGCTCCTCGATGTCACCCACCTTCCTGAACAGCTCCTCGATGTCGCACATCTTCCTGGACAGCCCCTCAATGTCACCCATCTTCCTGGACAGTTCCTTCATCTTTATTTCCAGCTGCCGGATTAGATCTGAGAGTCGGAGTGAGACCTGCTCTTCCTGGCTGGAGATCTCACTCAGGACTCGCTATTATTTCAGCTTTTTACTCATTATTCCTCCCGCCTTTATCTCTTCTATTCCTCGTCCTGTTTCACCTTCCAGTGGATCTGCACGGCTCTACCTGATCATTCTCCTCTTTGTGTCACTCATTGATCAGGCGTTCGGTTTAATCCGTTTCATATTTTCATTTACGTAACATTATCGAATATAAAATTATTTGTTTTTTGGGGATTTTTACTGACGTCACTTTTTCCAGCTTTATACGTTTCCAACAAAAAGAAAACACAAAGGGGCAAAAATAAATCCTCCAAAAAGGGCAAAACCCAAACCCCTACTAATACACGAGATAGAAGCACAGGGAGAGCATAGGGGGAATAGAAACAGCACAAGATTTATTGAGTGTAACAGAACAGCCGTCACGTTCAATTTATTAGCCCATAAAAAGTTAATAGTTCGTTTGTTTAAGGTCAAATTTCGTTTATACAATTTATGTCTGTGTGATCCCTGAGTGTATTGTGTTTCCCTTCGCAAATTCACCGCACCAAACGCGACTGCAATCCTTCACAATTTAATAACACCCAAATTGACCAGTTTTCTCAACGAGTATTTGAGAAGAGGGACTATCTGCTTGGTATTTCATCCGGCTGACTCGCTAGCTTCCAGCAAGGGACCGGATGCTGGCTCGCTACCGCTGCTCACTGCAGAACAACCCAGGCACCTACGGCGGATCTACGCCGAGTAGCAGCATCCGTCACATTGAGCATTGGTATATATTGTGCTTTTTCTATTCTCCCTATGCTCTCCCTGTGCTTCCATCTTTCTACGTTTCCATCGGACACTTTTCTCATTTCTCGTCGCCCTCTAGTGGCCTCTTTGCTGGATGCATCCTGTTTCGTTACATCTTTTATAGAATCATTTGAGGTTTTTTCATTGTATCACCCTCTTCCAATTCTTATCATTAAATGTCATTAGTATTTATCTATGATCCTTCGTTAGGTTTTGTTATGTACAGACCAAGTGTGGGATTTTATGATATTTTTATTGATGGTGGATTTTTCCCGTTATAATTTACCTATTTCACAATCTAATCATTTCCTCTGGATTCCAATATACAATGAAGACACCCGGCACACTGATCTTTCCATTTCTCCATCCTGGGTGCTGTGCAGGTTGGCAGATACACTGGGCCCTATCACCCTTATGAAACACCTACAGGGTTATTCAAAGAGCCAGTTTGCCACATATTGGCGAATTGCCTGCACATACGGTGCCTGTTCGAGGGCAGTGAAATCCCCATAGAGAAGCAATGCTTCGTCTATTCACAAACCAGCAGTGAAAGGTTCCCAAAATGCCCCGCCATTCGGTGGTTTCATTCGACAGGCTTATTCAGGCGAATCCCATAGGCTTCAATGTTAAAAATATTCCCCTTTTAATTCAATATCTAATAAACAGTTGATTATTTTATTCTGCAGCAAAAAGTCTCTTTATTTATAGATTTTTTTAGAATCATTTAGGCATTTTTCAGAATTTTTCTTTTTCCCCCCCCCCCTCCGTTTTTTTTTTTTTAAATCGTTTTTTCCTTTTTCTGTAACAGACCTTTTTATTATCATTCATTGGATTTTATGTGTAAATTTCAGACTTTTTCGTTCAGTAGTTTTTTTGCAAACAGCGTTTCACTTTTCAAACTTTCAAGCGTACTGTTTTTTGTTTTTTTTTCACCTCGTTGGCCTGCATGTCGTCTTTTTCTGGTGGCTGCTCTGTGCTGTGATTGGTGGCTAGTCGGGTTTCTCCGGCGTGTTCGGTGTGGTTAATCCAGCTTTTTCTGCAGGTTTCCCGCGGGTTTTCCCTGCACTACGGGGGCCCTGTGGTGCTTGCTGAATACACCACAAAGTCGGCAAAATAGGATTGCTGAATCTCCCCGAAGTGCGGGGAACGAAAAGTCACCAAACGTGCAGTGACTTTTCGAATCTCTTTGAATAACCCCGATAGAATCTCAAGACAAGTTTCATGGTGTTGTGGTCATGATGATTTCTAGACACTAGGTGGCGACAGAGCACAGAGAATATGATTTAAATTGCTATTTGTCATTAATAAGGTTTTTAATCTGGATCTGTGCACATTGTATGTATAACTTTATATCACGTGCAAAGTAACAGCAGACTTTCCAATCACACAGCACTTTGCAGGAATATCTGCGCATTGCTTAAACATTGTTTCCCGCATAAAGTCACCTATCTTATCCGCATGAAGCAGATATTTATATAGCGCCGTGTGGCCTTATATTCTTTATATAGCTGCTTCCAGCCTCACTCGTCATTTCTCTGTGTACACTGAGTATTGGCATTTGATACTTATTTGTGATTTGATTCTCCTGCGTCTACAAGCGACTCTGAACCTGCGCTGCCAGCCCCGATCTCTGCCCGACCACATCTCTCCATACCCCTGTTTTGTGTCACATACATGGAATTGTCCCCGAGTATTTCTCCTGCTTTTAGCTTTGGATTTTCTGTTATTTAACCCCTGGGTGACCTCCAGCCTGTATATTAAACCACGTGCATCATGTGACCTCAGGGAGTAACATGTATTAATGATACCCGAGTACCCGGAGCCCCCCCCCTGTGCATATAAATACTCATCACTGATTGGAGGGAACGGACACAGACAAGTCATTCTTTACGCGGCGTTTGTGTGAAATAGAAATCAGATTTATTGATTACAAATCTATCAGCGAGTATCAGTTCTATGATCAATCAATCAGTATAAATCAGGAGCAAAGCCACGAGATCTCAAAGGATCAGCTTAATAGCCAGCGATCAGGGGGTTAAACATTCAGCCAATCCGCAATCACAGGGAAATAGCATTTACATCTGCACAACCTGATCCAGAAACTTTCCATTAAGAGGAATATTTGCCCGCGGCTTCGCTCGTGTGGATTTTAGGATTTGTTAAAATTGTTTTTTAAAAGAAACTTGAGGTTTTTTTGGTAGAACCCCCCTTTCTCCCCCACTTGGGATTTTTGGAAAATTGTAAAACACGTGTTTTTTTTATTTTTCAAGAAGAATGTAAGTGCCAAATTTCACACCTGTAACATCTTTGGTTTTTGAAACATAGGTATACTGATAAAAGTATTCACATCCCTTTCCCCCACCCCCCTTAACTGGTGATAAAGGTATTCATCCCCCTTTTTGCCCCCCCCCACTGGATTTTTGGAAAATCCAAAAATCCTTCCTTAGTGGGTGCCCACATCATAAAAACAGTGCACCTTCAAAATTTCACATTCCTAGGTTAAACGGTTTCAGCTGGGTGTTGATGAGTCAATCAGTCAGGACTTTCGCGTTTATGATAAAAGCATTGAACCCCCTTTTTGCCCCCCAAGGAATTTTCAGAAAATGGTAAAACACGTGTTTTTTTATTTGTCAAGATGAATCTAAATACCGATTTTCACATCTGTAACATCTTCTGTTTTTGAGCTATAGGCATCCTGTTTAAAATATTCAACCCCCTTTTTCACCCCCTTAGGGGCGGAGTTTCCAAAAATCCTTCATTAGTGGGTGCCTACATCATAAAGACAGTGCACCTTCAAAATTTCATGTTCCTAGGTAAAACGGTTTCAGCTGGGCGTTGATTAGTCAGTCAGGACTTTCGCGTTTATATATATAGATTCTTAATATGGGATTATTAGCTAAACCCAGCAAGGCATTCTATGGGTTAAAGAGTTTTCACTCCTAAAAATCATTTTAACTGACACAAAATCCCCAAATTCAAATTCTCACCCAGGTATTATCCTCATATACCCCGAATCCAGCATGGAGCGGCTCGGTGAAGGCGGCAGTGAAGGTGTGTAAGTGTCTGATCGGGTCACACAGCTCATAAAAGGACAAACGTCCGGCCTCATAGTCCAGGAATATCCCAAATCTACAGCAGGAAAAGGAGTGAGGTAACTGGGTTAATTTACTGTCATGTCTCATATAATACACTTTATTATAAATCTTCTCCAAACCCCAGGACTTGTTATTTTCTCCAATCAGTGACTGCCCTCCCCTCCTCTCTATACTGGGATAGGTCATCCCGACCCCCCACTCCCCTGATTCACTGCCCTCCACTTCCCAGTAATGTCGCCCTGAGGAGAAACTCCTGGAGCTTAAAACCTGAGGATAAACCTGAAATCTCTCTGGTGTTTCTGGGCGACCCTGATTTATTCCTGACCCGGAAACAGTTTTCAAATCCTCTGATACAGAAACATAACGACCAGCCGTGTTTACATCCAGTAACATGTCTGAAGCCGTGTTTACATCCAGTAACATGTCTGAAGCCGTGTTTACATCCAGTAACATGTCTGAAGCCGTGTTTACATCCAGTAACATGTCTGAAGCCTCTGGTACACGGTGCCGTCTCGTTATCCGGTCGCAATCCCAGCTAGGCCTGAGTGTAAGGTCACTGAGATCAGACCCACATCTAGATCTCCTGCATCATGGACCTTTATGTCACGTCTCTCTGTGTCCTCCTCAGTGTCACAATAGTCGTCTCTGTCTGATTCCCGTCCTTGTAAGACAGTTACTGGGTCCGTCATGTCACACAGCTCCTCGATGTCACCCATCTTCCTGGACAGCTCCTCCTTCTTTATTTCCAGCTGCCGGATTAGATCTGAGACTCGGAGGTGAGACCTGCTCTTCCTGCCGGGAGATCTCACTCAGGACTCGCTTCTCCAGGGCTTCCAGCTGTTTCCTGATGTCCCTAATCAGGGCAGTGACTCGCTCTGTTACCCCGGCTGCGTTTCCTTGCACTTGTCTCCTGAGCTCCTCCAGGTTCTGGACTCTTTTCTCGGCCTCCTCTCTCTGTGAGGTCAGTTTTTGCAGAATATTCCTCAGTTTCTCCTTCTTCTTCTCAGAGGCCTCATTCAGAGTCTCCACCTGGTGTCCCCTGTGCTCTCCGGCCATGCAATAAACACAGATACAGGCCGCGTCCTCACAGCAGTAATACTCCAGGACCTTCTTGTGACGGAGCATTTCCTGTTCTCCAGTGAAGTGGTGGGTTCAGTTAAGACGTGTTCTGCTGACTTGCTGTGTTTCTTTAAGTGTTTATCACACAGAGAAGCTTCACAATGTAGACATGTTTTAGCAGCCGGTACCGGAGAGTCACAGTAAGTACAGGGGATCCCGGCCTCCTCCTGCTCTGGGTGAGTAGATCGGATATTCTCTGCGATGTTCCGCAGTTTCCTGTTCTTCACCAGAGCCGGACGTTCCTGAGACTCTGCTCTGCACTCAGGACACTTATAGACCCCAGATGCCTCCTGTGTGTCCAGCACATCCCCAATGCAGGTCCTGCAGAAGCTGTGTCCACATGGCAGCGTCACAGGGTCTGTATAAATGTTCAGGCAGATGGAGCAGGTCAGCTCGTCTCTCAGATCAGCAGACGCCATCGCTGGAAGCAGAATGAGAAACGAAACGGAACTTTTCTCCTATCAGGAGTCAGTGGTCATGTTTTACCACATTCCGCACACACAGGGCGTGGACACTTTGCGCATCATGGGACTGACTGTTAACCCTGTAGGTTCCTGATTTGAGTTCTCCCTCAGTCTGTGTAGGGATTTATTCACTAAACAGTGACTCATGGTGAGGTGAAACCCTCCTTTTATGAGACGTGGAATATCTGGTATTGTGTGTTTGAGCTGTGACTCTGCAGGAAACAGATCCCTGGGTCACATTCACTGAAACTCTCTGCTAAACCTAGATCTGAGCTGTGAGATCTCATGAAACCTGCAGGATCCGCTAAGAATCAGCGCATTAAGTGAGCGCCGTGAGCTTCTTCCTATCCTAAGAGCAGACGCTGGAAGTCACGGCCTGTGTGAGGATTTCATACAAGAAGCTCTTTATTGCCATTATACACACAATAAACACAATCCCGGCTCACACCTAATCCCGCTGCTCCTTGTAGGATCACATGACACGTCTGTGTGATCTATTCACTCACCTGTAGCTGGAGGTCTCCATATGTTGGAGAAAAAGCACAGATCCTTCTAGATTGGAGCTTGTGGTCAGCAGCTTCTCCCTGATGGTTACAGCTTCTGAACGAGCAGGAGTGTGGGAGCTTCCTAAAGCAAACACTGATCAGACACAACATTAAAACTGTGACAGACCGCCTGGCACACCGACCGTGTACCTCTGTGTGACACATACGAGGTATGTGCACATTATATAAAGTAAGTAATTGTCATGTATAGTGGTGACATTGAAAGGTATGTGTTTATGTTTTCTATGTGGTATATGGTGCCTATAACAAGTCACTATGAGAATGCAGCTCTCTGCTGCAGCAGCAGGGGACTGTTATTATGACGCACAGGGTCTTATGTTCCAGAAGGATTGGGGGAAGATTATAGGTGTGGCACTGGTGATGTGTTCCTGTTTACCCTCATAACCACGAGGATACTGTGGAAACAAGCAGCCAATCTGTCTGTCTCCTCATTCTTTCCAGATGGCGTCAGATTTCTCCTCGGATCAAGAAGCTTTTACCCACATATTAAATATTATAACCCTTAATATTCTGTGTGATAATTAGCGTAAAAACTTTACTGTTTGCGCATCCTAGAATAAACATGGGGAGCACAAAGTACAGTAAGCTCCCTCAAGCTAGCGCAATCACTTATGTGATAATGGGTTTAGCGTTAGTGATGTAATATGGGTGGCAGGCGCCAAAGTCACTTATCCTGACATTAACGCTTACTCAACTAAACACCACATGTTCTCCTCAGTAATACACGACCTGCATGACTAATTATAATTAATGTTCATACACAGCGCACATTAATATGATACGTATTGTTTTCGTTGCACTTAACTCATAATCTAGGGCTGGTCTCATTTTTTTTTCCAGTGCTGTTTTTTATTCCCAGTCCGGCTCTGTGTCCCTCATATCCCACAGGGGACGTAGCTCACGCACAATGCTAAAACCAAAAACAAAATACTTTAAAATGATTGGAAATTCAAAAATGCAAATAAAAATTCCTTTTAAAATTTTGCCAAGTTCTGTAACAATTATTTTTTTTTTTTAAACGTTTGGAACTGAAACCCGGCCAATCAGGGCATTACGCCGACACGTTGGTGCAGTTTGTCGCTCTCATTAATTTGCTATGGGAATATTTTGCTGCTACCAAGAATCACCGCACTGCACTGATCTCCGGCAAACAGCACCGTATTTCACAGTCAATCCGTCTGTATTTGACAAATTGACAGCTTTGTGAATAATGTCCTTTGGGTGACACATTCGGTGCTTAGGACCCCTTTTTATTACAGTTACAGGTATTTCTAAAGCGCTAACAAGTTCTGTAGCGCTGTACAAAGTCAGACAGAGTACACACAGAGCAGTAGCAGAGAGGACCCAAGAGCTTACAATCAATCAAGGAGCCTTCCCTGCCCTACTCCTCTCCAGGACTAGTCCCACACAGCTCACATACATATATACAGATTATTTTACTGGACTCACCTAATCAGTTTCTCAGCATCCATCTTCTCTTTCTGCCCAAACACGTGCGACGCTCACGAGTGAAAAACGGAGTGGTCGCACATCTGATGCCGTCGCAACCCGTCACCGGAAGACGGACGTCGGACGCAGTGGACGCTGGTCCAATTCACCTGCATGTAGTTGGATCGGACGGACGTCGACGCACGATGACGGATGATCGCACCATCGCACAAATAAGGAGCCAGTGGACGCTCAGCCTTAATCCTCTTCTAAACATTACGTGTCTGCCGAACAGAATTCTTTCTCATTAGGGATTACTGCATAGTTCGTTGCTGTAAATGCTCTGCAAGTTGCTCCATATTTATATATCATTTAAACCAGTGGTTCTCAACCTGTGGACCCTCAGGACCCAGAATTGTCCTTGGTCATTAAGTCGCGACCCAAAAAACCTGAATTCCTGAAACATTACAATTTATTGCACAAAACAAGGCGCTGAATATTCTACAAAGTATAAATAAAATAAAGTGTTATTTAAAGCTATGAAATGAATTAGAAGTTATGGGAAAGCTGGGGAAGCTTCTTGCTCTTAATAAGTGTCTCAAAGTCTGGGGTGATGGTGACAAAGCAACTCTTAGGTCATGTTCAATGTCCAGTCTGTTGCTATTTTTTGTCTTCAGCTGAACCAGAGCTGAGAAGCTGCTGTCACAAAGATAGGTTGTGCCGAATGGTAGGATGATTTTGATAGCATGGGTTGCGATGGAGAGATATTCAGTCATGACACGACACCAGGACTGAGAGAGGCTTATCTCAGTAAATGTCTTTTTTAGCATCTGGTCACGTGAGACCTCTACAAGCTGACTCTATTCGTGGCTTGGCAACATGACGCTTTCCAATGGGATCGCGTATCCAGCCCTCATCCCTGTGCTGCTCTGGGAAGTCCTCATTGAAACGTTCCTGCAGTTTTGGGAGATGTTCTATTATAGTTTTCTTCAGGTCATTTTTGCCCGTGGTGTCCAGGTGTGTAAACTCGTGACGAGCATTGGGGAACATATCAAATCTCTCTTTGGAAACATGACTTGTCCACAATGTCATTCTTTTTGAAAGCATCAATTCTTTTAGTCTGTGCAAAAATATTGTGTCCCTTCCCTTACATTGACACATTTAATGTGTTCGGCGGCTGCTCAACACATCAGATAAGCAGCTTGTGCGAGCCACGTATCACGGCGAAACAGGTCAGCGAGAGGCCAGATGCATTCAGAGAGCAATTTCAGCTCTCAGTTCATAGAAACGTGAGAGGACTTTGCCCCTGGAAAGCCACCTCCGCATGATACAGCACCTGTACGTGTTCACTGCCCAGGTCTTTGCGCAGCTTCTGAAGCATCTGGCATTTCTGGCACTTCGTTTAATGTAGTTCACCACTTTGACCACATCTTTCAGAGTTTGGTGAAGCACTGGCACCATATCCTTGGCTGCTAATGCCTCCCTGTGCAAAGAACAATGGTTCCAAATCGCATTTGGTGTTTTCAAGAATTCTTTTCACGACCCCGGCGTGTTTTTCAGTCACACATGCTGCACCATCAGTTGTGATTCCTACACACATGTTCCATAGCAGGCACGCCAAACCCAAGTATGAATCCAATGCATTGAAAATGTCCTCTCTCTCTCTACTGCAGAGAAACTGCTCGTGTAAGTCTCCTTCCCACACGTGCCTCACATAAACCAGTAAAATGACATGGTTCACAACATCCGCTGATTCATCCCGTTGTAATGAATAGTATTTGTTAGCGTTGACGCGAGCAGCGCTCTGTGTTTTTATGTCATCTGACATGTCTTGAATTCTCCTGCGTATGGTGTCATTAGATCGTGGAATGGTCTTCAATGTATCCACAGCAGATTGATCCAGGACCTCTCTGGCCATGTCAATGGCCGCAGGTAAGATAAGGTCTTCTGCAATAGTATGGGCATAGTATGGGTATTTTGCGATACGATGAGCTACATGGTAAGATGCTCGGAGCGCCTGGTCTTGCTTTGAACATGATAATGTCAGG
The DNA here is from genome assembly GCA_009667805.1 of Leptobrachium leishanense. Classification (NCBI taxonomy): domain Eukaryota; kingdom Metazoa; phylum Chordata; class Amphibia; order Anura; family Megophryidae; genus Leptobrachium; species Leptobrachium leishanense. The sequence continues at coordinate 14,490 of RXON01005075.1, forward strand.
CACTTTTGTGACGCCCTTAGCTCCTGGAGTTTTGGTTGAAAATACTCAGCAGGTTTTTCTGCATAGGCCGGGTGTTTTGTGTCTAAATGGGGCTTTAGTTTTGATGGCTTCATACTTTCATTAGCCGGTGTTTCACTACACAAAACACATTGTGCTTTCTGTCCATCTCGTCTCTCTTCAATGGACGTAAACCCAGATTTAATATAGTTTGTGTCATATTTACGTTTTGAGGACATGTTTGACGAGTGCTACTGTGGGTGAACCTCAGCAAACGGCGATAAAAATCATAAGGATCCAGTGAAGAATATGCAGTTAAATCAGGATCCCGATGTGCACCATCTACTCCTCAAGATGATAGTATAGGCTCCGCAGTGTTCTAATTCCTGACGGTGCGGCAAGAAGAAGAAAAAACCTTTAGCCTCTGCTGTGGACAAAAAAACCCCCCCAAAAACATACCCAGTGCCAATGGTGTAACTAGAAACCTCAGGGCCCAAGTGCAAGATTTCCTGCAGGGCCCCTTATATCCCCCCCCCCCCCCCCCCCAAAAAAAAAATGATCGTGATTTCCTTTTGCTAAAATATAGGGGTTATTCAGAGAACATGTCGCCGACATTTCGCTGCTCTCTCATTACCCACAGTTCCCTGCACTTCGGGGAATCAAAGTTCAGGATTCACCGCGGGGTCCCCGGAGTGCAGGGAAAACCTGCCGCAATCCCGCCGAAAACCCACCGGAACAACAGTGCTGAAAAAAAGCCAACGAGCTGCCGATCACAGCACAGACCAGCCGCTAGAAAAAAGCCGACGAGCTTTATAAAGCACCTACAGATTCCGCAGCGCTGTACAAAGATAGGGAGGTGACAAATAAAACACAAAGGGTACAATACAACAAGTGACGAGCAAATAGGAGAGGAATGGAGCCCTATTCCCGCAGCAACTTACAATCAGCTGATTGTGAAATTACAAACTAAAACACTTTATTTTTACTTATTTAAAAGAAATAATTTTAATCAGACATAAAATGTGCAATATTTGTGTGAGGGTTTTCAATCCCCCCATTTCATGAACTCCTTCAATCCTCCTTTCCATGCCCTGCTTTAGCCCACCCTTTCATGTCCCCCTTCCTTTCCCCTTTTATACTTTTTCCTTGTAACCCTTTCGCATCTCCTTTAATTCGCACTCCCAGGCCTCGAGTCCGGCGGGAACGGCGTTCCTGCACTTCTCCAGCAGCGGGAATGTTGCAAGAACGCGGGTTCCTGCTGAGGGCGACAAAGTTTATCGCTGGGGTTGCTGGCAGAATACATTAACAGCATTCCGCCAGCAGCCCCCTCGACTGGCCGCGTGTTTCCCCAAGTGCCTGCGCCAGCATGATCCATCACGCGGCCACCGTCCTCAGCCCTGTGAAGGCTGTGACGTGTCCTACAACAGAGCCTGGGTATATTCAATTCTGGGGGTTCTGTGCCTGGGTGTTTACAGGGCCGGCGCTGCCGCTAGGTGAGCTAGGCGGGCGCCTAGGGCGCAGCCGGGCCCAACCACCGAAGAAATCATTGTGTCCGCGCGGCGCTGCAGCTCTCCCGATCTGTCCGATCATTGTGTCCGCGCGAAGCCAGCATGTCTCTCTGCAGCCCGGGAGCAGCGCTTCCAGACAAGCAGGAGAGGCTGGTGATTTACGTTGGGGAGGGGCGCAAAATCACCCCCCCCACTCACTGGCCGCCGCTGGGATCCCCTCTGCACTCCCTTCCACAGCTCTAGGGGGACAGAAAACCTGCCTGAAATCCCCTCCCGATGTGAGACTCTGTCGGGACCATTTGTAGAGCAGGGAGCCTGGCTGCTTCTTAGAAACTGTCTGCCCCCCCCCCCATCCTCGGGGGGGGGGGTCAGTGTCAGCCTTAACCCTCTGTGTGCCACAGGGAGAAACAATTCAGTGAACCGGCCCCGGCATCAGCTCTGTCTCATCACAGGCATCTGTATTGCTGCTGTAGGCACAAGGCTGTGTGTTTATTATAAAATGAATTGCTGACAGCGGCCAAAGATCAGCCCATTAACAAGTCAATTCTATTAGTAATAAAAAGGATTTGCTATTATTTTTTCTCCTGCTAATTTAGTTGTTGAAGCTGTGCAGAACGCCAGCTCACAGCGTTACTTAAACAAAATAACCCTTTTTTATTAGACTTTGATTTTTTTTCATTCATTTTTAAATTAATAAGATGTATAACTTAACCCTTTTATAATTTAATATAAAAACACATGTAGCGCTCACTCCGGGAGGAGCCGCTGAATTTAAACCTCGGGTTAGTCTCCCCGCACTAGGGAATAAATATACACCAGCACTGTTGTGGATTTTATAATTATATAGTTTACTGTTCTCAATGAACTGGCACATATAATGCAAGCACGGTATATATATATACTTTACAGGATTTCGTAATGCGAGAAACGCGCAGCGGAAAAAAATAAGAAATTAACCCCTTTGTTGTCGGAGTGTAAGTCCCATTCAGGTTGTGTCCCAAAAAGGTGTGCGTGTATGTGTGTATTGGTACCCGGGTACATAGATTCAACTGGCCAGTGAATAGATTCGGTGTTTCTTCGACTAGTCAGTTGGGGCCCTGTAGATTTAAACAAACTTGCAGCATGTTTTATTAACTTGACTGTGGCCTGGGAGGCCTCTCACCCATCCGCCAGACAATCTGTTCCGCTGACCCGACAAGGACGTCTCTCCGCTTAATTTATGCTGGGACTCTGTGCCACCGGATCTGCTTTTCTTGCTTGTCCGTCTCTGCAACAAGGTTCTCAGCTTACCGCCTGCACTCCCATTAGATCATCTGCGGTCTCCTAACTCGGGGTCCAATCTGCAGCTCTGTGTCTGTGCAAACCTCTCAGCGGTGGATTACTAGGTCTCTGGCAAGTCACTGAAACTGATCTCCAGCGTCCACAGGGCAGCGCCTGCTCTCCGGCCTGGTCACAATCGTTCTCTGTCTCACGTGCATCTTGCTCTATTCACTCCTCAGCGCGCTCTGCGCTCTCTCTGCACGAGGCTGCGGATGTATCTCCTTTCTCCCCACCCACTTCCTGTTCCTACCGCAAAGCATGTTGGAAAACGTAGTCCCATTGTCCAGTGTCTCTTACATTGCGCTTGTCTCCCTCTGGTGGCCAAAAATGAGTAATACAGCAACAGTGTTTTAAACCATCGCTACACACACAATTCTACAAAATAAATTTGAAGACATTTCGGTATCGGTTTTCGGCCAAACGAACACTGTATTTTCGGTTTCAGTAAAGAAATGTCATTTCGGTGCATCACTAGGCAATATATATATCTATGTGTGCTGGGGGCAATATACCAGTACCGGCTGGGTGGAGTAGAGGTAACATCACTGCTCTTGCATGGAGAGAGCCTGTGGAGTCATGGGTTCGATCCCAGCGAGCAACTTCCAGTAAGTGTCCTTGGGCAAGACACCTAATGGTACAGACTCGCCACCCAGGACATACTTGAAAACGAGAGAAATCTCAATGTATCCTTCCTGGTTTAATCCTTTCTCAAAAAAAAAAATATAAATTCCCATGTGTGCTGGGGATATATACCCATGTCAGCTGGGGGCAATATATACCCATGTGTAAAACATAACAAGGAAATAAGGTGTCATCTGCGCTCGTTTCTATGTGTTCCATGTACAACAAAACTGAGGTTTTTTGTTTGTTTCAATGGCCATTGCAACGTAATCTCACTCGCCACTTCACGGCACCTCTTTACAGAGTGAGCACCTAACAATTGTAACCAAAAGGCCGCTCTACTGAGCAGCTCCAAGCCCCTCCTGCTGCTTTTCAGCCAAGGAGAGGCAAAGATATGGTGGGTTTTATTTATACACGCACCAAACACTTCCCATTTGGGATTAAAAACAAAAACATGGAAAGAGGAACAGCTGCAGAACGACGGACTGGCGTTACAAGCATGATATACATAAATACAGAAAAAATGCCGTCGCGCCCATACTCACCGGAGCGGCAGCAACTGCCATGAGTGGCGAGTGAGCTTACGTTGCAATGACAGTGACAGGTGGATATATTTGCCCCCAGCTCACATGGATATATATATATTGCCCCAGCTCATATGGATATATTGCCCCCAACGCATATGGATATAGTGCCCCAGCTCATATGGATATGGTGCCCCCAGCTCATATGGATGTGGTGCCCCCAGCTCATATAGATATGGTGCCCCCAGCTCATGATATGGTGCCCCCAGCTCATATGGAGACAGTGCCCCCAGCTCATATTGATATGGTGCCCCCAGCTCTTATGGATATGGTGCCCCCAGCTCATATGGATATGGTGCCCCCAGCTCATATGGATATGGTGCCCCCAGCTCATATGGATATGGTGCCCCCAGCTCATATGGATATGGTGCCCCCAGCTTATATGGATATGGTGCCCCCAGCTCATGATATGGTGCCCCCAGCTCATATGGATATGTGCCCCAGCCCACATGAATATGGTGTCCCCAGCTCATGATATGGTGCCCTCAGCTCATATGGATATGTGCCCCCAGCCTACATGAATATGGTGCCCCCAGCTCATGATATGGTGCCCCCAGCTCATATAGATATGGTGCCCCCATCAATTGCCCCCCGGACCCGCCCCTGTAGTCTTTCAAAAGGCTGGGGAGGCAAGTGCAAGCTGATCCCCCCCGCCTTAGCTTACCAGATGCGGCGGAGCTCTAGCTGAGGGGGCGGGGCTATGCCTGTTTCCCTCAAAACAACTGCGCGCCGGAACTTCCTTCAAGCAGCGAAGTTCCGGCACGTGGTTTCTGGTGAGTGGGCAGAGGTAGGCGCGCGGCCTGGATCTGCTGCAGCGCTGCCTTCGAGAGGCTTGGGCGGGCACATGTCCCGCGACCCAATCAGCCCCTGGTCGCGACCCACTTTTGGGTCGCGACCCACCAGTTGAGAAACGCTGCTTTATATGATGCTCGGTGGAGCATTCATACGAGTGATCTCCTCCTATGCTACATCTTACTCACATGGTATTTCTGTGATCCATTCACCCCCCCATATCATATGTTTTTATGAGTGTCTATAATGCAAATGTGTAAATAAAGGTTGGGTTTTGTCATCAATTAACTTCTTGGGTTAAGCCCATTCTTGCCAATTTTTGTACCAACTAGTGGTTCCTATTTTTTTCTAATGTATATCTGTTATTCTGTCTCCCATTGTACAGTGTTACGGAACTTTTTGGCACTTTATAAATACCTGTAACTGTATCTTAAAGTGCTTGTAGTGCAAATAAAAGTCCTATAAACCATTCAGGCTATATTTAACCAGATGAATCTCAATTAGGGATGGGCTGACGGTTCGAATAAGTTCGAAGTTCGATTCGATTCGAATTTGCGAACTTCGAACTTTTTGGGCCGTTTGAGGAAAGTTCGAAAAAAATATATATTTTTTTTAAAAATGCTTAAAAGATCCTAAAAAAATCTAAAAGTAAAGAGACTCTTTAGAGTATTATAAGCAACGGTTTATTAGATATTGCATAAAAAAAGGAATATTTTTAACATTGAAGGCTATGGATTAAACATTTCCCACACCTTGTTGCTAAAACATTTCCCACACCTTTTTTAACATTGAAGCCTATGGGATTAAACATTTCCCACACCTTGTTGCTAAAACATTTCCCACACCTTGGGTTAAATTACGTTCTCAGCGTTAAAATGTGGGCGCAAGGGAGGATAACCTGCACTCGCAGGTTTTAACGCTGGATTACAATGGAGGTGCAAAAAATGCTGCCTGCGTTGTTACCGCGTATAAATATCCTGGACTCCATAGGACTCCATTGAATTCCCCCCTGCTGGTCACATGACCAGCCGGATCTCGCAAGGTGAAATCCGGCTGGTCTGTGCAAGGGTGGATCCAGGGGGGGCAACGGGCCCCCCCTCTGAGAAAATCCGCCCCTGGGTCCACGTAGTGATCAGCAGGGAGAGACTGGGGGGATCTTTTCCCCCAGTCTTTCCTTGCTCCCGCCGGACGGAGGAGGCAGTTGGGTGAGTATCTGAGTCTTTTTTTTCTTTTTGAGGCTGGTGTTACCGGATTTTACAGAAGCGTAGTCCGTTAACACCAAGTCCTGGCTCTGGTTAACTTTCCACTAACCACAGCCGGATGTTAATCAGCGCCGGGACGTTGTAATACCAGCGCTGATTAACACTTTGCGCTCCTCATGTTAAGTATAGGGAGCGCAATGTACATTAACCTCGCGCAGAAAAGCACAAGATACCAAACGCAAACGCGTTACTTAACCCATTAGTGTTTGGATTGTAATATGCGGGAAGCACCGCAGCTAACGTTAATGCTCGCGCAAGTGAGCGTTACCATTTGCGTTAAAATCGTAATTTTTCCCACTCGTTGGTGATAAAACATTTCCCACGGCTTCAAATCGCGTTTAAACATGAGCAAAAGCGATAAAAATGAGCTCAGCGCACAGCGGTGAAATGGTTAAAAACTTTTTTTAAATTGTTTTTTTCATTGTTTCCTGTCCCCCATGGCAGTACCTGGACCCCCATACACCTTTTATGACCAACTAGGTGTAAAGCCTGCCCAGAGGGCAGTCTATTGATAAGTGTGGTGCGTATGAATGTTTGTGGAAAGGAATACACAGCAGCGTCAAGAAACGTTAAATATTTTTAGTGACTATTTGGTCGAGTTGCATACTCGGGCGTCCTCCAGGCTCAAGCGAGTCCCCGGCTCGGCTGGGCCTCTAGGCCAACGCCAAGCCGGGGGCTCGCCTAAGCTTGGATACCGGCCGAGCAAGCAGGGTGGGTGTGGAGAGCACATACTCACCTACATTAGCCCTGAGCTCCAGCGGTGACTGTCCTCCGGCTGTCGCAGGCTGCTCGGCCGGCCTCCAGGCTCAGGCGAGCCCCCGGCTTGGCTTGGGCCTACAGGCCCAGCCGAGCCGGGGGCTCGCCTGAGCCTGGAGGCCGGCCGAGCTGCCTGCGACAGCCACCGCTGGAGCTCCGGGCCAATGTAGGGGGATGTTGCCTACACATACTCACTGACATCGGCCCTTAGCTCCTCCAGCGATGGCGGTCCCGCTTCCAGCGTCCTCTCTCTCTCTCGTTGGTCGCCGGCATGATGTAACGAAAGCCTTTGACCCCGGCATTTTGACCGGGGTCAAAGGCTTTCGTGACGTCATACCGGCGACCAACGGAGAGAGAGAGAGGACGCTGGAAGCGGGACCGCCATCGCTGGAGGAGCTAAGGGCCGATGTCGGTGAGTATGTGTAGGCAACATCCTCTTACATTGGCCCGGAGCTCCACCGGTGGCTGTCCTCTGGCTGTCACTGGCTGCTCGGCCGGCGACTAGGCTTAGGCGAGTCCCAGCAGCTCGGCTGGGCCTGTAGGCCCAAGCCGGGGGCTCGCCTGAGCCTGGAGGCCGGCCTAGCAGCCTGCTTGGCCGGAGGAGGTCACCGCTGGAGCTCAGGGCCGATTTAGGGGAGTATGTTTTGGAACTTCGGCCCTGAGCTCCAGCGGTGACCGTCCTCCGGCTGTCGCTGGCTGCTCGGCCGGCCTCTCGGCTTAGGCGAGTCCCCGGCTCGGCTGGGCCTGTAGGCCAAGCCAAGCCGGGGGCTCGCCTGAGCCTGGAGGCCGGCCTAGCAGTCTGCTCGGCCGGAGGAGGTCACCGCTGGAGCTCAGGGCCGATTTAGGGGAGTATGTTTTGGGAACTTCGGCCCGGAGCTCCAGCGGTGACCGTCCTCCGGCTGTCGCTGGCTGCTCGGCCGGCCTCTAGGCTAGGCGAGTCCCCGGCTTGGCTGGGCCTGTAGACCCAAGCCGAGCCGGGGGCTCGCCTGAGCCTGGAGGCCGGCCTAGCAGCCTGTTCGGCCGGAGGTCACCGCTGGAGCTCAGGGCCGATTTAGGGGAGTATGTTTTGGGAACTTCGGCCGGAGCTCCAGAGGTGACCGTCCTCCGCTGTCGCTGGCTGCTCGGCCAGCCTCTAGGCTTAGGCGAGTCCCCGGCTCGGCTGGGCCTGTAGGCCCAAGCCAAGCCGGGGGCTCGCCTGAGCCTGGAGGCCGGCCTATCAGCCTGCTCGGCCGGAGGAGGTCACCGCTGGAGCTCAGGGCCGATTTAGGGGAGTATGTTTTGGGAACTTCGCCCGGAGCTCCAGCGGTGACTGTCCTCCGGCTGTCGCTGGCTGCTCGGCCGGCCTCTAGGCTTAGGCGAGTCCCCGGCTCGGCTGGGCCTGTAGGCCCAAACCAAGCCGGGGGCTCGCCTGAGCCTGGATGCCAGCCGAGCAGGCCGCGACAGCCGGAGGACGGTCACCGCTGGAGGATCGGGGCTTGCGGCGTTTAAACACACGGGTAGCTGCGCGCGGCTCGTGCCGATTTTTATTTATTTTTTATTTTTTTTGCAGGCGGCCGGCACGCGCAGCTACCTGTTTGTTTTAAAGGCCACTTTCAAATGTCCGTCGCGCATGCGCAGACCGCTTTTGGCGACGGACACTTGAAGGCTTACTCTTTTATAGTATAGATATCTTGCATATATGCCCTCTGGAGGGGACCTTCATTTTCGAACTTTTGAGCCCATTAACTTGCATTGCGTTCGAATCGTGTTCGCGTTCAAACTTTTTCCGATGTTCGAGTTTGAATACGAACCGATAACGGGGGTGTTCAGCCCATCACTATACACACACACACACACACACACACACACACACACGCACAGACACACACAGTCACACACACACACACACAGACACACACACAGACACACACACACACAGACACACAGACACACACACACAGACACACACACACACACAGACACACACACACACAGTCACACACGCATACACAGCATTTAGGAAGCCGCTAAAGCCAGGCTCACAAACTCCCCTATTCCCAGACTTTATAGGCGACATCACAAAATATTCCGACATTTACAGTTGTGTTCAAAATTATTCAACCCCCACTGAAATTGAGTGTTTTGGCCAGTTTGACATTGATTTTGATCATTAAGTCATCTTGCTTACAATTAAAACAAGAGGCACGTGTAGGTCAGACAAATATAACATAACATTTATAATGAAATAACCACAAATGTCTTTTCTGTGCTCACATCATTATCAGTTTTATTCAACCCCAAGAGACATTCAATCTTAGTACTTAATACAACATCCTTTTACAGTTATAACAGCTTTTAAACGTGAAGCATAGCTTGACACAAGTGTCTTGCAGCGATCTACGGGTATCTTCGCCCATTCGTCATGGGCAAAAGCCTCCAGTTCAGTCACATTCTTAGGCTTGCGTACTGCAACTGCTTTCTTTAAGTCCCACCAGAGAGTTCTCAATCGGATTTAAGTCAGGTGACTGCGATGGCCACTCCAAAATGTTCCAGCCTTTAATCTGCAACCATGCTCTAGTGGACTTGGAGGTATGCTTGGGATCATTGTCCTGTTGAAAGGTCCAACGTCTCCCAAGCCTCAGGTTTGTGACGGACTGCATCACATTGTCATCCAATATCTCCTGGTACTGTAGAGAATTCATGGTACCTTGCACACGCTGAAGATTCCCTGTACCTGCAGAAGCAAAACAGCCCCAAAGCATGATTGACCCCCCGTCATGCTTCACAGTAGGCAAGGTGTTCTTTTCTTCATAGGCCTTGTTCTTCCTCCTCCAAACATAGCGTTGATCCATGGGCCCAAACAGTTCTAATTTTGTTTCATCAGTCCACAGAACACTATCCCAAAACTTCTGTGGTTTGTCCACATGACTTTTGGCATACTGCAGTCGACTCTTCTTATTCTTTGGAGACAGCAAGGGGGTGCGCCTGGGAGTTCTGGCATGGAGGCCTTCATTACGCAGTGTGCGCCGTATTGTCTGAGCTGAAACTTCAGTACCACATCTGAAAAATCTTTTCTCAGTTCCTCAGCAGTCACACGGGGACTTTTCTCCACTCTACGCTTCAGGTAGCGCACAGCAGTCGAAGTCAGCATCTTCTTTCTGCCACGACCAGGTAGCGTTTCAACAGTGCCCTTTGCCTTGAATTTGCGAATGATGCTTCCTATGGTCTCTCTTGGTATGTTTAACATCTTTGCAATCTTCTTATAGCCATTGCCCTTCCTGTGAAAAGTAATCACCTCTTCTCTTGTCTTCCTGGACCATTCTCCTGACTTCACCATGTTTGTAACCACACCAGTAAATGTCTAGAAGGAGCTGAGTATCACAGTCATTTTAAAGCTGCCTAATTGGTGCTTATTATGCTTTTATTGCTGCTCCGTGACATCCACAGGTGTTTTCAATACCTGATTGAAAACACTTGAATGGACCTCTGTTCTTCAGAGTGGTAGTCTTTAAGGGGTTGAATAATTGTGTCAATGAAGAATTCACAAAATAAACATTTACTACTGTATTACAAAACCAATGGATGTCATTTTAGTTGCATATGGTTCTTTAAAAAGTCCTTGTAGGATTTCATTCTGAATACAATTACAAATGTACACTAAATTCCCTAAAACCCTTTACAGCATTGGGAGTTGAATAATTTTGAACACAACTGTATATCAATAAAATGTTAAATAAAATCAAAGCAAAGTATCTTATTCCATTTATTAGAGTTTACAGCAATGTTTCCCAAACCTGTCCCCGGGACCCTCTAACTGGCCACATTTTGCAGATCTCCTCGGGGAAATCCTCCAATCACTGAGAAGCAAAATGATATCACCTGTGCTGGGCTTCAGATATCTGCAAACCTGGCCTGTCAGCGGCTCCTGAGGACAGGTTTGGGAACAATGGTTTACAGACTCATTGCTGGGAGTTTTATTGCTGTGCAGCTCTGTTATACACCTGCACTCCCTGAATATATTGGGGAGCGCCTAAAAGGAGAAACATTAGAAAGAAAGGGGAAAAGGGGGGATTTGGGCCCAAAGTAGGGACTGTCCCTCAAAAGCAGGGACATTTGGGAGATATGCACCAGGTACACACTCACACACAGCTGTATACAGACACACACTCATTGACACATACACAGCTATATACACATCCATATATACACAGATACACACACAGGTTTGGACATACAGTATACACACTATAGAAGTTTACATATTTTGAGTGTATCCAGGAAATAGCCTTTTCACGTGAAATCCAGAGGTTTGATACATAGAAGTTAACCCCTTTGCTTCTGAACCATTTCACTTTTTATTCTCCAATACACAATTTAAAACAAAATTTTGAGAAATACACAGTTTTACTTTTACGCTGTACATTGCACATAGTCATGTTTGGTCGCATTGGGATGGTCAGACTCTGGCCTTTCCAATGACACCTCAATGGTCTATGTATGATGTGGAGAAACGGACATACAGGGTTTCAAACTTCCAAAGGTCCCCTGTATCACCTACAATGGGACAGCAGCTGGGGGGGGGACAAATGCCCCCTGTGCCCTCTCTGGATCCACCTGTGAGATTTAACCAGAGGGAAAACTCAAATCAGGAACCTACAGGGTTAACAGTCAGTCCCATGATGCAAAGTGTCCACACCCTGTGTGTGTGGAATGTGGTAAAACACGTCCACTGACTCCTGATAGGAGAAAAGTTAAGTTTTGTTTCTCATTCTGCTTCCAGCGATGGCGTCTGCTGATCTGAGAGACGAGCTGACCTGCTCCATCTGCCTGAACATTTATACAGACCCGGTGACCCTGCCATGTGGACACAGCTTCTGCAGGACCTGCATTGGGGATGTGCTGGACACACAGGAGGGATCTGGAGCCTATAAGTGTCCTGAGTGCAGAGCAGAGTCTCAGGAGCGTCCGGCTCTGGTGAATGCCAGGAAACTGCGGAACATCGCTGAGAATATCCGATCTACTCACCCAGAGCAGGAGGTGGCCGGGATCCCCTGTACTTACTGTATTCAGTCTCCGGTACCGGCTGTTAAAACATGTCTGCATTGTGAAGCTTCTCTGTGTGAAAACCACCTGAGGGTCCACAGCAAGTCAGCAGAACACGTCTTAACTGAACCCACCACTTCACTGGAGAACAGGAAATGCTCCGTCCACAAGAAGGTCCTGGAGTATTACTGCTGTGAGGACGCGGCCTGTATCTGTGTGTATTGTAAGGCCGGAGAGCACAGGGGACACCAGGTGGAGACTCTGAATGAGGCCTCTGAGAAGAAGAAGGAGAAACTGAGGAATATTCTGCAGAAACTGACCTCACAGAGAGAGGAGGCCGAGAAAAGAGTCCAGAGCCTGGAGGAGCTCAGGAGACAAGTGCAAGGAAAAGCAGCCGGGGTAACAGAGCGAGTCACTGCCCTGATTAGGGACATCAGGAAACAGCTGGAAGCCCTGGAGAAGCGAGTCCTCAGTGAGATCTCCAGGCAGGAAGAGCAGGTCTCACTCCGAGTCTCAGATCTAATCCGGCAGCTGGAAATAAAGAAGGAGGAGCTGTCGAGGAAAGATGAGCGACATCGAGGAGCTGTGTGACATGACCGACCCAGTAACTGTCTTACAAGGACGGGAATCAGACAGAGACGGACTATTGTGACACTGAGGAGGACACAGAGAGACGTGTATATAAGCTCCATGATGCAGGAGATCTGGATGTGGGTCTGATCTCAGTGACCTTACACTCAGGCCTAGCTGGGATTGGGACCGGAATAACGAGACGGCGCCGTGTACCGGAGGCTTCAGACATGTTACTGGATGTAAACACGGCTTCAGACATGTTACTGGATGTAAACACGGCTTCAGACATGTTACTGGATGTAAACACGGCTTCAGACATGTTACTGGATGTAAACACGGCTTCAGACATGTTACTGGATGTAAACACGGCTTCAGACATGTTACTGGATGTAAACACGGCTTCAGACATGTTACTGGATGTAAACACGGCTAGTAATGATGTTTCTGTATCAGAGGATTTGAAAACTGTTTCCAGGTCAGGAATAAATCAGGGTCGCCCAGAAACACCAGAGAGATTTCAGGATTTTGCTCAGGTTTTAAGCTCCAGGAGTTTCTCCTCAGGGCGACATTACTGGGAAGTGGAGGGCAGTGAATCAGGGGGGTGGAGGGTTGGGATGACCTATCCCAGTATAGAGAGGAGGGGAAAGCAGTCACTGATTGGAGAAAATAACAAGTCCTGGGGTTTAGTAAAGTTTTATAATGAAATGTATTATATGAGACATGACAGTAAATCAATCCGGTTCCCTCACTCATTTTCCTGTCATAGATTGGGGATATTCCTGGACTATGAGGCCGGACGTTTGTCCTTTTATGAGCTGTGTGACCCGATCAGACACTTACACACCTTCACTGCCGCCTTCACCGAGCCGCTCCATGCTGGATTCGGGGTATATGGGGATAATTGCTGGGTGAGAATTTGAGGGATTTTGGGATTTTGTGTCAGTTAAAATGATTTCTAGGAGTGAAAACTCTTTAACCCATAGAATGCTTTGCTGGGTTTAGCTAATAATCCCATATTAAGAATAATTGTATAAAAAGAAAGGAATGCTTGTGCAGAAACATGATGGGATCCCCCTCTGATAATGGGCCGAGCAGGACATGAGATCCACCAACTGGCTCAAACATTACTGGAAAATCCCATTCTTAATATTCCTCTTAATGGAAAGTTTCTGGATCAGGTTGTGCAGATGTAAATGCTATTTCCCTGTGATTGCGGATTGGCTGAATGTTTAACCCCCTGATCACTGGCTATTAAGCTGATCCTTTGAGATCTCGTGGCTTTGCTCCTGATTTATACTGATTGATTGATCATAGAACTGATACTCGCTGATAGATTTGTAATCAATAAATCTGATTTCTATTTCACACAAACGCCGCGTAAAGAATGACTTGTCTGTGTCCGTTCCCTCAATCAGTGATGAGTATTTATATGCACGGGGGGGGCTCCGGGTACTCGGGTATCATTAATACATGTTACTCCCTGAGGTCACATGATGCTCGTGGTTAATATACAGGCTGGAGGTCACCCAGGGGTTAAATAACAGAAAATCCAAAGCTAAAAGCAGGAGAAATACTCGGGGACAATTCCATGTATGTGACACAAAACAGGGGTATGGAGAGATGTGGTCGGGCAGAGATCGGGGCTGGCAGCGCAGGTTCAGAGTCGCTTGTAGACGCAGGAGAATCAAATCCCAAATAAGTATCAAATGCCAATACTCAGTGTACACAGAGAAATGACGAGTGAGGCTGGAAGCAGCTATATAAAGAATATAAGGCCACACGGCGCTATATAAATATCTGCTTCATGCGGATAAGATAGGTGACTTTATGCGGGAAACAATGTTTAAGCAATGCGCAGATATTCCTGCAAAGTGCTGTGTGATTGGAAAGTCTGCTGTTACTTTGCACGTGATATAAAGTTATACATACAATGTGCACAGATCCAGATTAAAAACCTTATTAATGACAAATAGCAATTTAAATCATATTCTCTGGGCTCTGTCGCCACCTAGTGTCTAGAAATCATCATGACCACAACACCATGAAACTTGTGTTGAGATTCTAGGGGCTACATTACAATCTTCGCAAAAACGCATTAACGTGAGGGGTAAAACCCTTTGCGCAGAACGTCGTATTACATTGTAAGCGCAAAAAACGCGCTCACTCGTCTAACACGGGTGAACCCGCGCGAACCCTATGCGAGCGTACTGTAATGCGCGCGTCCTATACTTAACATTGTGAGCGCAAATGCGTTAGTGCGCTGGTATGCGGATGGTATTACAATCTATGCGCAGTTTTTAACGCACAGCGTTTGCGCGCATAATTTTAACGTCTCCTAAAAACCGGTGTTAACGGCAAATCTGAACGTCCTGGCCGAACCCAAATACACCAGATCAAAAAAAAAATACGCAGCAACGTATAGTTACACATTCTACACATACCCAAACAATAAAATGGAGAAGGAGATAACCTGGATCGGCGCAAATGTTGCTCTCTGGGGTTCTGGAGCCTCGCATATGTATATATAAAAAAAGGAGACAATAATAGTGCTATACTGATATATGCAATAATTTTAGATGTATATAATATGTATCCCACTCACAAGTGTAGAGCCGTAACACTGGCTCTGAGTGGGTCCAGACGTGCGGGTAATTTATCTTCAATTTCTCAGGTGACCCCCACCTTACAGCAAATTTTCTATCCAAATTCATGCAGTGGAGAGAAGAAAAAAGAAAAATCCTTGTGCAGATCACAAACAAAGGTCACGATGTTGTACACAGATGGAATCGTACTCACATTCTGGGGAGCTCACATAGCTCGTGGATGTATGCCCATAGGTTTTTTTAGGTAGGGAAAAAACCCAGAGGAAAAACCGCCAATGATCCAGGAAACAGCAAAGCAGAAACAGGATTGGAAATGGAAAAAAAATAAAATTTATTTAAAACATGATTAAAATAACCACCAGAACGCGTTTCGCCGCACAAATAGCGGCTTCATCAGCTGGAATGGTTGTGCTGGGCTTGTAGACCCTTTTATAGTGTCTATGAGTGTCCTTAATTGTCCCCATGTGTCCTGTTTGCTGCTTTAATTAAAACTTCCGATTTTCCTCAGCGTCTGATAATGGGCGCCGCCATTTTGCGCATGCTCAGTTTACTTCCGGGTTCCAAACACATTTTTTTTTTTTTTTTTTTTTGGTGCTTCCGGTCAGCGGTTCTCAGGCAGGAAGTGAAAGTGAATGCAGAGTCTTTTTCTTCTTTCTCCTCCCCGCAATTTTCAGAGATTTGGGGTTAGAAACCTCCCTTTTCCATCAGATATATCCCAAAAACAAAGGATTACATATATTAAAATTCAAGAAATTGGCATTATATAAAATAAATGAATAAAATAGTACGTCCCGCAGGATCTCCTATCGGATGGCAGTACATCAATGTAAATAACATATGGAGATAGTATAGGGAAACCTTTTTACAATTCATGGATAATAAAATATTCGAAAGTGCTGTTTATGACTTCCCTTAATTATAGGGATAAAGGCAATATAATCAATTTCTAAAGTATTCAGATAGTGTATTAATGCTTTATTTTATTTTACATTCTAAAGCTATTCAATATATATTTTTTTTTCCATTTCCAATCCTGTTTCTGCTTTGCTGTTTCCTGGATCATTGGCGGTTTTTCCTCTGGGTTTTTTCCCTACCTAAAAAAACCTATGGGCATACATCCACGAGCTATGTGAGCTCCCCAGAATGTGAGTACGATTCCATCTGTGTACAACATCGTGACCTTTGTTTGTGGATCTGCACAAGGATTTTCTTTTTTCTTCTCTCCACTGCATAAATTTGGATAGAAAATTTGCTGTAAGGTGGGGGTCACCTGAGAAATTGAAGATAAATTACCCGCACGTCTGGACCCACTCAGAGCCAGTGTTACGGCTCTACACTTGTGAGTGGGATACATATTATATACATCTAAAATTATTGCATATATCAGTATAGCACTATTATTGTCTCCTTTTTTATATATACATATGCGAGGCTCCAGAACCCCAGAGAGCAACATTTGCGCCGATCCAGGTTATCTCTTTCATTATTGTGTGTAATGGTATAGGGGAAACCACTATATCCTGTGGTTGGCTATCTGGGCATTCTGGTGGTGGATGCATGTTGTGTGGCGCTGCACCATCTCTTGTTAATAAAATGGAGAAGTTTGTTTATTATTGCTGCAGCATATATACGCAGATTGACTTTGACAGGCACAGAAACGTAAGGTGAGATTATTGTGCGTGTCAATTCTCAGACGGCAGTATTGTTCACTCGTTGTATCCTGAATTGGACAGATTTTCTCTGGCTATAGGGTTTTGCCGCTGAGCTAATCGACAACATATGCAGCATATTTTACCCTCTAAGTTTTATCATACGGTTTAAATTCCTGCTTTCAATATTATATTCTTACTGAATGGAATTCTTTCTAAACAAGGGATCACTGCATTATATATATATTGCTGTTACGCTCGGCATTTACCCGACACCTTCTAATCAATTCACCTGTTTGGGCTGTGAGTGATTAGAGGTTCAGGTTCGGCAGAGGAGGTTATCAATAACTTATATTTACTGCTATTAACAAACCAACAGGGTTATTCAAAGAGAATCGAAACGTCACCGCACGTTCAGTGACTTTTCATTCTCTTCAATTCGGTTTGTTTTGCCGATCCCATTTCGGCGACCCTGCGGTGTATTCAGGAAGCACCACAGGGTCCCCGAAATGCAGGGAAAGATTACCGCAAACCCGCCGAAAACTAACCGCAAAACCCGGTGAATGCACGCCGAAAACCCGCAAAAACATCTGGATCAACCCTCGGAAAACACCGGAAAAAACCAGAGCAGGAGCCGATCACACACAGCGAAGACGCCAGAAAAAGCCGACACCGCAGACGAATGCAGTGAATAAATTAAAAAAACTGTTTGCTTGAATGTTTGAAAAGTGAAACGCTGTTTGCAAAGAAACTACTGAGCGAAAATGTCTGAAATTTACATATAAAATCCAATGAATGATAATAAAAACGGCTGTTACAGAAAAAAGAAGTAAAGTTAAAAATAAATAATAATAAAAATAAAAAAAATCCAGAAAAATGCTTAAAATATCCTAAAAAATCTATAAATAAAAAGACTCTGTACTGCAGAATTTCATAATGAACGGTTTATTAGATATTGAATTAAAACGGGTATATTTTTAACATTGAAGCCTATGGGATTCGCCTGAATAAACCTGCCACATGAAACCACCGAATGGCAGGGCATTTCTGGAACCTTTCACTGCTGGTTTGTGTTCTCTGAATAGACGAAGCAGTGCTTTTTTATGGGGATTTCACTGCCCTCGAACAGGCACCGAATGTACAGGCAATTCGCCCGCCCAAAGACTTCCTCCAAAACATTTAGATAATCTAAAGCAGTGCAGTCTTGTTTACTCAATTTTAGGTTTCTTACAGCCTCTGACGCAGGTCCCTTTAAGCTCTCAGTAATCCTTTGCTTTTTCTGCGCTTCAGGGACGTCCCACTCATCCAGAGCCTGCATCGCCTGTTCCACCCATTCTTCGAAGGTTTCTTCTCCCGCCGGAGTTGGTACGTTTCCTGTAAAATTTCTCAACCGTCGATAACCAAAGTTAGTGTGTGGAGGGCTTGTTCTTTGACATAGCCAGCAAATCTCCAATAGCCACTATAAATTCAGGCCCGATCATGGCCAGCGGACTGGGCGCGGGAACACTCGCGGATTCGCCACGTGGCGCACTTGACTGAATCAGTTGGGACTTCCACCTCATCGGTCAGCTTCATGCTCGCGCCCTGAAAACACACTGGAACACCCTTTCTCCACTCAAAAAGAACATACGTGTGAGAGGTATCTGGGTTCTCTTTAATGTCTAGGATTAACCCCCGATGATCTGGTGTCAGCGCGGCCACGGCCTGGCGAATCTGATCTTCGGCCCAAGTGTCTGCAGGAATATCCATGACTATACACAATTCTATCTGACTACTGTGCTCCTCACACCATTTGGCAGCAGTGTCTGGATCCATATTTAACCCTTTAAATGCGGTTTTTCCAGAGACTGGATCCCGGAAACGAGCCCCCATGTGTAGCGCTCACTCCCGGAGGAGCCGCTGAATTTGAACCTCGGGTCAGTCTCCCCACACTAGGGAATAAATATACTCCAGCACCGCTGAGGATTTTATAAATTATATAGTTTACTGAATAAACTGGCATGTAAAGAGTAACACGGTATACGTATATATAATATTTACAGTAGTTTGTAATGCGAGAAACGCGTAGCGGAAAAAGAAAAAGAATTTTAACCCCTTCGTGGTTGGAGTGTGAGTCCTCGTACTGGCTATGTCCTGAGAAATGTAAGTGTATGTGTGTATTGGTACCCGGGTACAATATTCAACTGGCCAGTGAATTATTTATGAGGTATCTTCGATTAGTCATGTTGGGGCCCTGTAGGTTTTGACAAAACTGCAGCGTGCTTTAGTACTTTACAGTGGCCGGGAAGGCCTCTCACCCATCCGCCAGATACTCTGCACTCCGCTCGACCCAGGACGTCTCTCCGCTTTGAGACCTGGCTGGGATTCTCTGTGTCACCGGTTCCGCTGTCTTGCTTGTCTGTATCTGCCACAAGATGTCAAGCTCACCGCCTGCACTCCCTGCTAGATCGTCTGCAGTCTCCTAACCCGGGGTCCTTCAGCTTACTCTGTATCTGTGTACTAGCGGTGGATCACTGGGTCTTCATTTAATAAGAAGGGAAACCCGATCTCCAGCTCTGCTAGGCCGCACCTGCGCTCTGGCCTGGTCGCGATCACTAACTCCTGCACTTGCGTCTTGCTACTCTCACTCCTCTGTGCGCTCTGACGGCTCTCTCCACGAGGCTGCGGATGTGAGTCTCTCTTTTCCCACCCACTTCCTGTTTCCGCCCGTAAAGCATGCTGAAAAATGTAGTCCCAATGTCCAATGTCTTACATTGCACTTGTCTCCCTCTGGTGGCCAAAAGCAAGTACTACAAGGACAGTGAATTAAAACCAGCGCTACAAGGGTATGTACAACCAACTCAGGTGAACGATGTAGGACTTACAGCAGTTTGCAGATGTGCCTCCCACTTGTTAAGGGACCAAAGCTAATGGGACAGAATAATAATCATAAATCAAACTTTCCCTTCTTAATACTTGGTTGCAAGTCCTTTGCAGTCAATCACAGCCTGAAGTCTGGAACGCATAGACATCCTCAGACGCTGGGTTTCATCCCTGGTGATGCTCTGCCAGGCCTCTACTGCAACTGTCTTCAGTTCCTGCTTGTTCTTGGGGCATTTTCCCTTAAGTTTTGTCTTCAGCAAGTGAAATGCATGCTCAATGGGATTCAGGTCAGGTGATTGACTTGGCCATTGCATAACATTCCACTTCTGTCCCTTCAAAAACTCTTTGGTTGCTTTTGCAGTATGCTTTGGGTCATTGTCCATCTGCAATGTGAAGCGCCGTCCAATGAGTTCTGCAGCATTTGGCTGAATGTGAGCAGATAATATTGCCCGAAACACTTCAGAATTCATCCTGCTGCTTTTGTCAGCGTCATATCATCAATAAATACAAGAGAACCAGTTCCATTGGCAGCCATACATGCCGACGCCATGACACTACCACCACCATGCTTCACTGATGAGGTGGTATGCTTAGGATCATGAGCAGTTCCTTTCCTTCTCCATACTTTTCTCTTCCCATCACTCTGGTACAAGTTGATCTTGGTCTCATCTGTCCATAGGATCTTGTTCCAGAGCTGTGAATGCTTTGTTAGGTGTCTAATCTGGCCTTCCTGTTTTTGAGGCTCACCAATGGTTTACATCTTGTGGTGAACCCTCTGTATTTCTGGACCTGACTGTACGTCCGTATATGGATATAAAACCAAAGCATAAAAAGATGATGACCTAAAACATGTATATAATAATATATAATAAAGTCTTCCAGTCGTAGATAAAATCAGGGCTATAACAGCAACTAATACAGTGACAAAATGTGCAAAATGACACAGAATAAAAGATACAGATGTAGCGGATAAAATCGGGGTAATGGTAACAACTACTGTAGCGACTGTGCAAAATGACACAAAATAAAAAATACAGATGTGACATAAAACATGAGCATTTATTACAAAGAAATTGGTGCTGGAAATCCGTGCGTATAATAAAACAGAGTTGGTGCGCATATAAAATGAAATACAGTATTCAATTCAATGTAAGTGAAAAAGTGACTTTCAAAACCAATAGTGTATAAAAAATATATAAATATAATAAAAGATGGAATACAGTACATCAGATAGATAAAAGCTGGATCCCGGCCATGTACAGAGGTCTTCCACGAAACATCTTGGTGCCATCAAAATCTCAAAAAAAGAACAAATAAAACGGATGACAGTGTAATAACGTCAGGAACCAGTATAAAAAATAATCTTCAGTTGGATAGATGTGACGGGATCCTACTCACGGATTTTAGAGCCTCCTATTGGCTCCGAAATTGCCACCGAAATACGGTGATCTTCGGCAGCAATGAGAAGTAATCGTTACTCTATTCACAGACACCGAACAGCAGAGAAATGTCAGTGAAATGCCCTGATTTTCGGTGAGTTCATGATGACGTTACGTAATGGGGACGTGTCTCCTTCCTGCAAGATTATTATATACTTATTTTAATGAAGAATTCATGGCTCTGAGGAGCTTTTTCTCCTATTTAGATATAAATAAAGCTAATAAATAATCCATGTGGGCCGGGAGGAGGGAAGTTTATTTTATCCAGGCTGGGAATTAATTGGTTCATTATATATTAATAGAATGCGGGGGAGGGGCTCTGGGGTAAATATTTTAGGATTTAATCTGTGTAAAGTGAAACGCTTCTGGCGTCTGGGAATAACATGTGCGTCTCCCAGATCTCCATCATTAAACATGTTCAGAGGGACAGGACCTCACCTGGACGGGTTTTATCATTCGTAATCACAGCTTTATCTCGTGTTTTATTTCCCTGATCTGAGAGAATATACAGAAAGGGATTCAGTCATAATATGTGGATTCTGCACCAATAAATGTCATTAAATTGAGGTGATTTGCAGCGTGTGAGGTGTTTATCCGGCGTCGCCCTCTGTATAAAGGAGAATAATTCCACGTATGGAGTTTATTATCTCGCTTTATAAACTGAAATGTTCCCATGTTAATCACGATTAAATGAAGCTGAGCTCTGATCACACACGTTGCTGTGTTATGAATGATATTCTGTGTGTTTAAATGTATTTATTACTTTCCCCGCGTTTTATTTCTGGTTTTAACGCTTGCTGCACGCTGCACTGTATGAGGAACCAATAGGTGGGAACATATTTCATGTGGAACCAAACAGCTGCAGCCTGTTGCTGGGGGAAACCTGTTAGGACGGACGGTTCCCCCTGTGTGCCGTATAATGGAGGCGTACAGGCTGTTTCTCCTCAGGAAATGTTTATTTTTTAGTTTAGAAGAATCCTCCGGCTCTCCCCATAGTAATAAGCGGCCGATGAAGTAAATTTACAGCTTTTTTCCTGTCAGAGACGTTACATTAGAGCAGGGGTCTCAAACTCAAATCACCTGAGGGCCACTGGACAAGTTTTCACATCCCATGGGGGGGGGGGGCGCATGCAAAATTATAAACAGGTTTTTTTATTAAAAAGTTTATTCTTTTCATTTACAGCAAAAAGTCTTTTTATTTATCTTTCTGAAATTTTTTTACTGTTTTTCGGACAACAATTTTCATTCCCATTTTTTTTTTAAAAGGCTTTTTTTTTATTCCGTAACAGACCTTTTTATTCTTTTTTTAATAGGCCTATTTTAATATTTGGACACATTTAATACATTTTTACTGGTTTAAATGCCTATTAGAAGAGCAGCCGAGTAACGTCCATAGTCACTTGCAGTGAACGATCCTAGTCGGACATAGTCGGATGACCAAGTCAGTCGCTGGAATATGGACCCAGTTAATGGCCAAAAAACGTTCTGAGCAGCAACACGTCGCTTTATTATTTTTTTTAGAGAGAGCTCTGTGAGCTCTTTATTTCTGAGGCACATCTCCCATACTGGCATGAAGCTGAAGTTAGCTCCTTATTCGGCCAGCTTCTTATTCTCACACTGAAGATAGCTTCTTATTCAGGCAGCTTCCTATTCAGTGACTGAAATTGGCTGCTTATTCGCCAAGATCTTATTCCTCAAAGAATAATGTCAATAAAAAGTATATCGAACAATTGGACAATTCTAACACATTCATATGATGAAATAAATTTATCCAGATAACTGCCCCCCCCCCACTCGTTTAATGGTAAAAAATGAATAAGTAAGTGGTCATTTCTTCTATGAAAATCATCTTGGCTCACCCCAAACTGACTAGTTTTCTATCAATTAGACTGTTCTCTATCAGAAAAAACATAATCTAGCCCGAGCCAAACATTATTGATTAAGCAAACTGGCATCAAACCTAGCCCCCCCCGCTCCATTAAATGCAATGAGAATAAATAAGTAACTGATGATTTTCTCTATGGAAATCATCTTGGCTCACCCCAAACGGACGAGTTTTCTATCAATTAGACTGTTCTCTATCAGAAAAAACATAATCTGGCCCGAGCCAAACATTATTGATTAAGCAAACTGGTATCAAACCTAGCCCCCCCGCTCCATTAAATGCAATGAGAAAAAATAAGTAACTGATGATTTTCTCTATGAAAATCATCTTGGCTCAACCCAAACTGACTAGTTTTCTATCAATTAGACTGTTCTCTATCAGAAAAAACATAATCTAGGCCCGAGCCAAACATTATTGATTAAGCAAACTGGCATCAAACTTAGCCCCCCCCCGCTCCATTAAATGCAATGAGAAAAAATAAGTAACTGATGATTTTCTCTATGAAAATCATCTTGGCTCACCCCAACTGACTAGTTTTCTATCAATTAGACTGTTCTCTATCAGAAAAAACATAATCTGGCCCGAGCCAACATTATTGATTAAGCAAACTGGTATCAAACCTAGCCCCCCCGCTCCATTAAATGCAATGAGAAAAAATAAGTAACTGATGATTTTCTCTATGAAAATCATCTTGGCTCACCCCAAACTGACTAGTTTTCTATCAATTAGACTGTTCTCTATCAGAAAAAACATAATCTGGCCCGAGCCAAACATTATTGATTAAGCAAACTGGTATCAAACCTAGCCCCCCCCGCTCCATTAAATGCAATGAGAAAAAATAAGTAACTGATGATTTTTCTATGAAAATCATCTTGGCTCACCCCAAACTGACTAGTTTTCTATCAATTAGACTGTTCTCTATCAGAAAAAACATAATCTGGCCCGAGCCAAACATTATTGATTAAGCAAACTGGCATCAAACCTAGCCCCCCCCCGCTCCATTAAATGCAATGAGAAAAAATAAGTAACTGATGATTTTCTCTATGAAAATCATCTTGGCTCACCCCAAACGGACTAGTTTTCTATCAATTAGACTGTTCTCTATCAGAAAAAACATAATCTGGCCCGAGCCAAACATTATTGATTAAGCAAACTGGCATCAAACCTAGCCCCCCCCGCTCCATTAAATGCAATGAGAAAAAATAAGTAACTGATGATTTTCTCTATGGAAATCATCTTGGCTCAACCCAAACTAACTAGTTTTCTATCAATTAGACTGTTCTCTATCAGAAAAAACATAATCTAGCCCGAGCCAAACATTATTGATTAAGCAAACTGGCATCAAACCTAGCCCCCCCCCGCTCCATTAAATGCAATGAGAAAAAATAAGTAACTGATGATTTTCTCTATGAAAATCATCTTGGCTCACCCCAAACTGACTAGTTTTCTATCAATTAGACTGTTCTCTATCAGAAAAAACATAATCTGGCCCGAGCCAAACATTATTGATTAAGCAAACTGGTATCAAACCTAGCCCCCCCCGCTCCATTAAATGCAATGAGAAAAAATAAGTAACTGATGATTTCCTCTATGAAAATCATCTTGGCTCACCCCAAACTGACTAGTTTTCTATCAATTAGACTGTTCTCTATCAGAAAAAACATAATCTGGCCCGAGCCAAACATTATTGATTAAGCAAACTGGTATCAAACCTAGCCCCCCCGCTCCATTAAATGCAATGAGAAAAAATAAGTAACTGATGATTTTCTCTATGAAAATCATCTTGGCTCACCCCAAACTGACTAGTTTTCTATCAATTAGACTGTTCTCTATCAGAAAAAACATAATCTAGCCCGAGCCAAACATTATTGATTAAGCAAACTGGCATCAAACCTAGCCCCCCCGCTCCATTAAATGCAATGAGAAAAAATAACGTAACTGATGATTTTCTCTATGAAAATCATCTTGGCTCACCCCAAACTGACTAGTTTTCTATCAATTAGACTGTTCTCTATCATAAAAAACATAATCTGGCCCGAGCCAAACATTATTGATTAAGCAAACTGGCATCAAACCTAGCCCCCCCCCCGCTCCATTAAATGCAATGAGAATAAATAAGTAACTGATGATTTTCTCTATGAAAATCATCTTGGCTCAACCCAAACGGACGAGTTTTCTATTAATTAGACTGTTCTCTATCAGAAAAAACATAATTTGGCCCGAGCCAAACATTATTGATTAAGCAAACTGGCATCAAACCTAGACCCCCCCCGCTCCATTAAACGCAATGAGAATAAATAAGTAACTGATGTTTTTCTCTATGAAAATCATCTTGGCTCACCCCAAACTGACTAGTTTTCTATCAATTAGACTGTTCTCTATCAGAAAAAACATAATCTAGCCCGAGCCAAACATTATTGATTAAGCAAACTGGCATCAAACCTAGCCCCCCCCCCACTCCATTAAATGCAATGAGAAAAAATAAGTAACTGATGATTTTCTCTATGAAAATCATCTTGGCTCACCCCAAACTGACTAGTTTTCTATCAATTAGACTGTTCTCTATCAGAAAAAACATAATCTGGCCCGAGCCAAACATTATTGATTAAGCAAACTGGTATCAAACCTAGCCCCCCCCGCTCCATTAAATGCAATGAGAAAAAATAAGTAACTGATGATTTTCTCTATGAAAATCATCTTGGCTCACCCCAAACTGACTAGTTTTCTATCAATTAGACTGTTCTCTATCAGAAAAAACATAATCTGGCCCGAGCCAAACATTATTGATTAAGCAAACTGGTATCAAACCTAGCCCCCCCCGCTCCATTAAATGCAATGAGAAAAAATAAGTAACTGATGATTTTCTCTATGAAAATCATCTTGGCTCACCCCAAACTGACTAGTTTTCTATCAATTAGACTGTTCTCTATCAGAAAAAACATAATCTGGCCCGAGCCAAACATTATTGATTAAGCAAACTGGCATCAAAACCTAGTCCCCCCCGCTCCATTAAATGCAATGAGAAAAAATAAGTAACTGATGATTTTCTCTATGAAAATCATCTTGGCTCACCCCAAACTAACTAGTTTTCTATCAATTAGACTGTTCTCTATCAGAAAAAACATAATCTGGCCCGAGCCAAACATTATTGATTAAGCAAACTGGCATCAAACCTAGCCCCCCCCCCCGCTCCATTAAATGCAATGAGAAAAAATAAGTAACTGATGATTTTCTCTATGAAAATCATCTTGGCTCACCCCAAACTGACTAGTTTTCTATCAATTAGACTGTTCTCTATCAGAAAAAACATAATCTGGCCCGAGCCAAACATTATTGATTAAGCAAACTGGCATCAAACCTAGCCCCCCCCCGCTCCATTAAATGCAATGAGAAAAAATAAGTAACTGATGATTTTCTCTATGAAAATCATCTTGGCTCACCCCAAACGGACTAGTTTTCTATCAATTAGACTGTTCTCTATCAGAAAAAACATAATCTGGCCCGAGCCAAACATTATTGATTAAGCAAACTGGCATCAAACCTAGCCCCCCCCCGCTCCATTAAATGCAATGAGAAAAAATAAGTAACTGATGATTTTCTCTATGGAAATCATCTTGGCTCAACCCAAACTAACTAGTTTTCTATCAATTAGACTTGTTCTCTATCAGAAAAAACATAATCTAGCCCGAGCCAAACATTATTGATTAAGCAAACTGGCATCAAACCTAGCCCCCCCCCGCTCCATTAAATGCAATGAGAAAAAATAAGTAACTGATGATTTTCTCTATGAAAATCATCTTGGCTCACCCCAAACTGACTAGTTTTCTATCAATTAGACTGTTCTCTATCAGAAAAAACATAATCTGGCCCGAGCCAAACATTATTGATTAAGCAAACTGGTATCAAACCTAGCCCCCCCGCTCCATTAAATGCAATGAGAAAAAATAAGTAACTGATGATTTCCTCTATGAAAATCATCTTGGCTCACCCCAAACTGACTAGTTTTCTATCAATTAGACTGTTCTCTATCAGAAAAAACATAATCTGGCCCGAGCCAAACATTATTGATTAAGCAAACTGGTATCAAACCTAGCCCCCCCGCTCCATTAAATGCAATGAGAAAAAATAAGTAACTGATGATTTTCTCTATGAAAATCATCTTGGCTCACCCAAACTGACTAGTTTTCTATCAATTAGACTGTTCTCTATCAGAAAAAACATAATCTAGCCCGAGCCAAACATTATTGATTAAGCAAACTGGCATCAAACCTAGCCCCCCGCTCCATTAAATGCAATGAGAAAAAATAACGTAACTGATGATTTTCTCTATGAAAATCATCTTGGCTCACCCCAAACTGACTAGTTTTCTATCAATTAGACTGTTCTCTATCATAAAAAACATAATCTGGCCCGAGCCAAACATTATTGATTAAGCAAACTGGCATCAAACCTAGCCCCCCCCCCGCTCCATTAAATGCAATGAGAATAAATAAGTAACTGATGATTTTCTCTATGAAAATCATCTTGGCTCAACCCAAACGGACGAGTTTTCTATTAATTAGACTGTTCTCTATCAGAAAAAACATAATTTGGCCCGAGCCAAACATTATTGATTAAGCAAACTGGCATCAAACCTAGACCCCCCCCCGCTCCATTAAACGCAATGAGAATAAATAAGTAACTGATGTTTTTCTCTATGAAAATCATCTTGGCTCACCCCAAACGGACGTGTTTTCTATTAATTATGTGGTATGCATTTGGTTTTGATGCATCCCTACTCTATACATAGCGCTCCCTGCGTCCCTATAATATATTTATATATATCACATGGGGTTGCTATATGATCAGGGCTACCTTTTTTATACTATTCCTATTAAATTGGCAGTAATTTTTATGTATTTTATTCAATAGAAACTTTTTTGCCTATATGACATGCACTTTTGTGAAAATAGAAGATTTTTGTGTGTACATTTTTTTTTTTTTTAAATTTAAAGTTTTTTATTTTGGAAATAAGTCAGCATTACATCATACTGTAAAAATAATGGATGACCTCGCAGGGCCAAACAAGAAGACATAACAAGCAACGGAAACACACATGGCCAAAAAAGTGTCATCGTAAAAACAGCGAATCGAAAAAATCTAAGGATAGCAATATGTTAGCAGAAAACATCCCCTAGACGGGGGGTCTCATCAAGGTGGGAAATCAAACATATATAAATGCAGCCACTTTAGGCCGGCCAAGTAACTACGGCAGCTGGTCAAAAAACATGCGTCGCAAAGAAGGACAGGGTGGTAAAAATAAGTAAAAAGGCAGAAAGTACCATGTGCAAGCAAAAAAGCAAAAGCCCTATGCAATGCAGGCTGGGACTGATCAAAACAAATTACGAACCGTCCTGAAAGTCCAGGCACTAGGCCAAGCTAGAGACCAGGGACACGTAAGCATATAAGAGAAATGCAGGGGAGGGGTTGTAATTCAGTAAAGCTCAGACCTGGAGAGGTAGAGGGCATAGAAACCAGCCTTCAATCCGGTCGAGGGTCCGGAGGATCTGGTGAGAGGCCCGCAGCGCAAGGTCAATCCAAGCCACCGCGGGATCCGTGATGGTATAGGGGACATTTGCGTGGGTCACCACCAAAGCTCCTGCCAGACCCAGCGATATCGGACACCCTGTCGGCGAAGAACTGATGTCACTTCACGAAAACGCCTGCGAGCCATCAGGGTCTGGATGGGAGATCATGATACAGGGCCAGAGTGGAGCCCTCAAAGCGTACGGGATCCCTCGCGCCCGGAGCAGACATAACCTTGACCTTGAAAGCCACTTCACGGAAGGCCACTACGACGTCTCGAGGAGCCCCAGGTGGGTTCGTCGCAGGTCTCCTGACCCGAAACACGACCCAAGCATGTCAGGTGTGTCAGGGGGAAGCCCCGTGACCTGAAGCACAAGACGAGTCACGTAGGACGGCAGAGCATCGGAGGTAATAGAGTCCGGGACACCCCTGACCCTTCGATTTTCGGCGTCTGTGTCTCGTTTCAAGCATCTCCACAGAGCGTGTCAGAAGTTCGACTTGGTATCGCAAACCAGCAACCTGACCAGACAGGTGAGTTGTTCCGTTGTCACAGCAGAAGTCGTCTCCTGTACCACCTTTCACCTGAGCACGCATCGCTGCTATCTCCGTGCGGACGCCGCCACCTCAGGCTGCCACACCTCACGTTATCACCCGAAGCTCCTCCAAGATCCTGCGGAGATCCCCCTTCGTGGAGGGGGAGGGTCGTCCTCCTCCTGCACCTGTTGCTGTCGAAGTCCCGTCCCCACTGCAGACCGATGATCCGAGGTCACACTATTACTGGCGGAGGTAAGGGGAATCTCAGTCGGGTCCCCATCAAAAATATCCTCTGTGTCCGGCGTTGCCCCGGACGATGTCCGCATTGCTGATTTTCTCTTCTTCTGTGCCCGTTTCCTAGCAGCCGCCGAGAGGGGTCGGAGTCAGACGCCGGTGACTGCGGGGCAAGCCAGGGCATCCCAGTAATACCCCCCTGAGGTTCATAGTCGCTGTCAGCCTCCGAGGAGCCATAGCCCGGGGGGAGGGAGGAAGAAGCAGTCAGTCCCGTAAAAGCGGACCCACCTCGCAAAAACATCCCGAATGTCCCTCTGTCGGGGGGACCGTCGCTGGGAACGACCGGTAGGCATGGTCCGGAGATGCTGGGCTGGCACGAGGTCGCAGGGCGGTGAGGGAATCTCAATACGCCTCGAGTAGGCTTCCAAGATGGCCGCTGTGACTAGGCCCAAATCGCGCTGCCGCAGCAATCTGTCCCCGGGCACAAAACTCAGGGCTAAATCAGGTACCTCAACTCTCCAGGATCCCTCTAGCCAACCGGGAAGCTCACAGGGCAGTGCAAACGGCGAAAAAAGCAATAAAATCCGTGGTAGACACAGAGCTCCTCCAAAATGCTGCTGCTCGCTTCCACAGCTAGCTCCGCCTCCGGCCCATGATACTCTTAATCCGGCCCTGGGTGCTGCAACTCCTTGCCGATAAACTAAAGGGGAAGATCAGTGGTGAGCCGTGAGGTTACTAGCAGTGCCTGCTGCTGTGATGGCTCTGTATGTTTGTGTGTACATTTTAATTAAGTTATTGGATTCCTGTCCAGTACGGAGAGAAGCAAACATCGTGCAGTGTAGCCTGGCTGCGAGGCGGAGCGTCGTGAAGTCAATTCTGCAAAATCTTTGCTTCACTACGCTGTGCGTCGCTACGCGCTCAGTGTATCTCAGGCTTTAAGCTCAGCCACACGCATCCTCTCCATAGGACTCAATTGAAACAGACGCCGGCGGTCTTGCGAGATCCGGCCGGTCAGCGTAGTGATACGCAGGGGGAGACTGGGGGACTTTTCCCCCCAGTTTTTCCCTGCTCCCACCGTACTGAGGAGGAGGCGGACAGAGCCGCAGGCTTCACCGCGAACCAGGAGGTGAGTATACGAGTTTTAAGAAAAATTTTAGGCTGGTGTTAACGTATTCTTTAGAAGCGGAATCCGTTAGCACCAAGTCCTTGCTCTGGTTAACTTTTTGTTAATCGCAGCCAGACGTTAATCAGCGCTGGGACTTTGTAATCCTAACGCTGATTAACACTTTGCGCTCTCCATGTTAAGTATAGGGAGCGCAAAGTACAGTAATCTCGCGCAGAGAAGCACGAGATACCAAACGCAAACGGGTTACTTAACCTGTTAGCGTTTGGATTCTAATTTGCGTTAACTACTTGGGCTAAGGTTAACGCTCACGCAGGTGAGCGCTAACGTTAGTGTGACAGAACAGCCGTCACTTTCAAGTTATTGGCACATAAAACGTTAAGGCTAGGGTCAGACTAATGCAGTATTAACGTGCGTTTAGCCGCACTAAATCACGGCCGTGCTAGCAGCAAATTACATCCAATGCCGGGCAGCATACGAATTGGCAAACGAATTGGCAAACGAACGCATTTTTTCAAGAACGTCAAACCGCTAGTACTGACGTACAGAGTACGCTGCGTCCGCTAGCAGCATGTGTGCGTGAATAGGAGACGTCAGATGCTGCTAATGTTCGGCCACATAACGTCCAGACGCAAAAAGTGTTTTATTGATGATCCGTACAAAATCACGGATGAAAATGCGCATCGTATGACCGCTATCGCGTATTCCGTGAAAAAATACGTCCATTCGTTCGAACGCACTTTTTCACGGACAACGCGAAAAAATGCGTTAGTCTGACCCTAGCCTAAAAGTTCGTTGGTTCAATGTTAAATTTCGTTATAACAATTTATGTCTGTATGATCCCTGTGTGTATTGTGTTTCCCCTCGCAATTCCCCGCACCAAACACACCTGTATTCCCTCACAATTTAATACCACCTAAATTGCCCAGTTTTCAATCCCCCAAGTTTATAATTCGTTGCATGACCCTGATGTTTATTAAGTTCTTTGACATCCCTGCCTTGCCCAGCCACCGTGGTTTATCTGCCCAGCGCAACCCTGATACAGCTGCCACCAGCCAAGACCTAGCACAGCCGACATGCCTTACACCCTGCACCTCTCAGCCCCTGTACATGCCCCCAGAGTGCTTTTTGGTCAGAAGTGCTCTGGGAACATGGTGCCACTGCGCGGTGAGTTGTAAAGGGGAGCACCACCGAGATCACCCCTCAATCAGCTGCTAAACTCAGGCCGGGCTTCCAGGTGCAGAGAAAATCCTGGGTTCGGAATCAGAGCCCGCACTCCAGGAGGGTGGAATTTCACGGGCAGGGAACAGCCCAGGGCGGGCCAGACAGTGTGGCACCAAGAGCAGAGCTCGAGCTAGGGGCAGGGGCAGCCCATGTTAAGTATACCAAAAGGGCTATGGCTGGTGGCAGTGTTAAAACTGGCGCCGGGATGTCTGAGGGCTGGCATGGGAGAGAACAATGGGACTGTACCATATAAATGTGTCTGTATTGTTCAAAATAAACCAACCTGCTTAACCTGCACTACACCTCAACGAGTATTTGATAAGAGGAACTATCTGCTAGGTATTTCCTATGGCTGACTCGCTAGCTTCCAGCAAGGGACCTGACGCCAGCTCGCTACCGCAGCTTGACTTTTTGCTGCAGATTAAAGGAATAAACAGTTTATAAGATATTGAATCAAACCAGGAATATTTTTAACATTGAAACCTATAGGATTCGCCTGAATAAACCTGCCGACTGAAACCACTGAATAGCAGGGCATTTCACTGACATTGCTCTGCTGTTTGGTGTCTGTGAATAGATTAACCATTACTTCTCTATGGGGGATTTCACTGCCGTCGAACAGGCAACATATTTGCTGGCAATTCGCCTAAATTTGGCGAACTGCCTGCTTTCTGAATAGCTGAATGACCCCGAAAATGCACCGTACGGGGAAATTCATTGTTTGGTGCCATTTCGGGGCCAGACCGGCTCTTTCTGAATAACCCTTATAGTAAAGTTTCAGGAAACTTCGGACTCAGAAGCTCCGCAGTCGAAGAGGAGGAGCTACGCACATCGAGGGACAAAAGGAGAGTAAAATCACCTCAAAATAAAAAAATTAAATAATTGTGCAGAGGCTGTCGGCAGCATTTGCCCAATTATTTTTGGAAAAGGGTAAAATCTATTTTCAATAGAGTGTCATTTTAAGTTATTTTTGTTTTGCAACAAACATTTGAAACTTCAATCAACAGAGCTTGAAAAATCGCTCACTTACCTAAGATCGATAGGTGAAGGGGGTGGAGTGACCTGCTGCTTTCTCTGGCCATTATCAACAGACAATTGTGAACAAATATTCCTCAGCATTATTTTTTGGTTCTACGCAACCCCACTAAAGTGAACATGCAGGACTTTTGCAGGATTGCCCTGAGCTCCTTGGAGTCCATTGCACTCTTGGAGCCGATACTGGTGAGAGCGGCACTGCTTTTATGGATCAGTAGCTGAAAAATATGCTGGCTCAAGCCAGAATAGCACCGTTAATGGTGAGCCACAAATAGAAAATAAAATCATGCAGCTTTTTTCAAATTGTGGATCCCAGTTGATGACTGGGATAGGATTAGCCCAAGGTCGTAAAAGGGGCTAAAATGAGGAGGGCGAATTGGCGGTCAGGTTGCCCTGACAGTGGTCCAGAAAGTGATCCCAACTTTTCTAATGGAGTCCTGATTAGTAGTGAAGGAGAAAAGGGTGGAATGAGGTAGAGCATCACTAATAAAACTGCCTTGCATTGCAGTTTTGGCATCTTGCTTTATTCATCACAAATGCGGGCAGCATACGGACAGAGACACCAGCATTCTATGAACATTGTTTACTACTGGCTGCACCGCTCTGGGCTGGTAACGTAAGCCAGCATTCTCACTGACTCTTCCATGTCACCAACTCTCCCAACTCACTGGCTCACCCATCTGCAATTCGTGTACTCCTTTGTCTTCTCACATATCCCACTTTGGGAACAATTGTTCAATGACAATCATTTTGGCTCACCCATGAATGAATTTTTTTTTATTAAGTGGCTTCTCTTCCGTTGCAAAAAAAACAACAAAATTTTGCCTGAGCCAAACAATATTGAGACAACTCGAACCCTGACATTAATTCTTTTAAATGCTAAACTAAAATGATCAAATCAATGACTTTTTCAATGAAAACTCTCTTTTTTTCTTTTGAATTATTTATTTTAGAATTTGAATACAGATAGGAAAAAGAAAGTAAGCGATGAACAATGGCCACGCAGGACCAGAAAAGTCATCTATAGAGTCATGAAATAGTAAAAATAAAATGGAGGGGAAGGGGGTAAAGGAGTAAGTGGAGTAAAACAAATCCAAACAAATCGAGAGGGGCAGACCAAAAAAAGTGGTGTAGTCTGGCAGGGCGGGGGCATCATGAAGGGGGGGGAATCAAAAGGGGGGGGAGGCAAGGGACTGCCCAGTAAATCATGGCGTACCCTGCTCACCCAAGCTACCTAACTGAAACCGGGGGCCTGGGAAGAGTCCACAAGGCTGGGAGATCTGGGCCAGGAGGGAGGCCCGAGCCTAGGCTGCCACCCTAGTGGCTCGCACAGGTGTCTACCCAGTGTCCCATACCAAAAAATAAATAAAAGGTGGATCACCACCCCCAGCCGGACTCCCACGTCAATCCTGGATAAAAGGGTCACACAGGGAACCCCGCATAAATAGTTGGGCGGTGAGGAGGGTGAAAAATGTGGGAAATCAAAAACATCCTCAGAATGTCACAGCAAATGAGGAGAAATAAAAATGCCTTCAGCATAAGTCAAGCTACTTAAACAAAAAAAGAAAAAAAAAAGGGGAAATGGTGGAGGGTGTGAAATCACAGACAAAAATGAGCAGCACGGCCTCAGAAAAATTGGGGCGAACAGTCCAGCTATCCCAAGGAAAAACAGATGTAGAGGGGAGTCATTCATCCGGGCTCTGAAGGTAGACCCTTGGGGGACCATGTGGAGCAGCCAAGAGCCCCACAATGGTCAAAACGGCCTGCGCCGCCTCTGTGGTTGCGGCAGAGTAGGCCTTTCCCTCCCAGGTAACATCATGAGAACCTGAGGCGCCCCAGTGATGTTGAATCCCACAGCCCCATAGCAGAGCTGTGACATCGCCAAAACGCGCCATGCAGCCAACGCCAAAAATGGTAAGCCTCAATAAAAGGTGATACAAGTAGAGGTAAAGGTGACCTTAAAAGTGGGGCCAGCCGCTGCAAGGATCCGAGACTGGGTAAACACATCTCTCGTGGTCAATATAACATCATGCGGGAGGAGCCTGGCAGTGGCAGCCTTCTGAACACGCATAGCTGAAACAATAGGGGAGTCCAGGAAGGTCGCAGTGTTGAAAGAAGGTGAGTCAACAAGTTTTAACAATAGAATACGTATCTGGTCAGCGCGAAATGGAAAAAACGCTAGGGATATGTGGGCAATCTTGCGGTTACATCCGTAGAGGTTCAACATATGAGAGAATTGGAAGAGAGAAAAAAATATGCCACATTGGTGCAGTATGTTATATTCAAAGGTGACAAATTATGTTTGGAGAGATTTCCACTCACAAATCTAGAGCCCCAACACTGGCTCTGAGTGGGAAGATGCCTCTGGGTTATTTATCTGGAGATGTTCTCAGGAAACCCACTCCTTCCATCTGTTGTTGATCGTCGCTCTCTCGATGGGGCAAATATACAATAAAGACACAAATGGAAAAAACCCTGTGTGTATCTGAATGTAAGTATTGGAAAGGAAAACTCCTATTGGAGTGTAAACTCACATTTGATGGAGCTTGTTCAAGCTCAAGATATGCGCCTATGGGTTTTGTGTGGTCAAACCCAAAAAAGACCAGTGGATGCCGGATTACGTTCTAAAAAGTTTAATAAAATTAACAAAAGTTAAAATAAAACAATTAAGAGTCCAGGACGCGTTTCACCGCTATCACGGCTTCTTCAGCTGGTGTCATCTGAACAAGAACTTCCAAGCATCATATTATAGTGTCGTAGGTCCAAGAAATAAGTGCTTCCACATGTTGTTAATTGGCGAGTGGCGTGCGTTCCACGCCTCTCTATGGATTCTGTCCGAGTTTCAACAGCGGGCGCCATTTTGCGCAGGCGCAATGCGTAGTTTCCGCGTTTCGGGATGCGTGTCAATGACGTAGCCAGTCTTTATTACGTTCTTAAACGTTCGGTCACCGATAACGTTGCCAAAAACAACAAAGAGATACAGTAAATATGCATACCAACACAATTATATCATATCCCAGATGAAAAAGGCTACACCTCTCAAATCGCCCCATATATTAGAGTCAGTACCACCTGACTGGCCGGACCGAGTGTGACCTGCACGCACGCAGCCTCACCAGGAGCCAGGCAGCTCAATGACAAATTTCTATCACTGCAGTGCTGGTTAAGGAAAGGTCCACTTTAAACAGCAGTAAGCAGACAGGGCTTCATATTCTGCTGATACCCCCCCCCCCCTTTACTGTCATCTTCTCTCTCTGGACACAAATCACATTCCCCTCCTAGAGCTGCTGCGGGGCAGGGGAGGAGCTATGGAGGGAGGAGAGGGGGATTTTTATTCTATTCGATTTTATTCCGTATGCAAACGCCATGCTCCGCTGCTTGTTGTTTGAGAACACAGCTCAAAGCTGACACACAGTGACAGTGGCACCTCCTAGTACCCCCTAATGACATCCCAATAATCACTGGTACCTGGGGCGGCCCGCCTCCGGCACTCCTCTAAGTACACCACTGCTCTGGTGATATGCTCACACACAAGTTTGGCGAACTGCCAGCAAGTACGGTGCTGTTTGAAGGCAGTGCAAATCCCCATAGAGAAGTAATGGTTAATCTATTCAGAGAACACCAAACAGCAGAGAAATGTCAGTGAAATACCCTGATGTTTGGTGGTTTCAATCAGCAGGTTCAGGTATTCAGACGAACCCCATAGGTTTCAATGTTAAAAATATTCCCGTTTTTTATGCAATTTCTAATAAACCACTTATTATTTTAATCTGCAGTAAAAAGTCTTTATTTATTGATTTTTTTTTTTAGTACCATTTAGTAATTTTTCAGAATTTTTTTGGCAAAATCCCCCCCCTTTTTTTTAATATTGGTTCTTCTTTTCTGTAACAGAACTTTTTATTATCAATCATAGGATCTTATATGTAAATTCCAGACATTTTCGTTCAGTAGTTCTTTTGAAAACAGCAGGCCATGGGTTTGCGGTGGCAGCATACAGCGGCCGACTCCATGGACATACTTGAAAATTAGTGACATCTCAATGTTTCCTTCCTGGTAAAATATTTTGCAAAGGTAAAAAAAAAAAAAAAAAATTTCTAGGGGTGGGGCCACCCGGCGGGCCGCCGCCCCCTGGAGAGTGCCGCCCTAGGCCTAGGCGATCGGGAGGGAGAGAGATCATCAGTTACTTATTTTTCTCCACTCTGTTCCCACAGCCACAGGGTGAGTCAATCGGGTGCCAGAGTTCCAGACAAATGCCCTGAGGAGATTGTGCCAATCTCAGCCAATTAAAACGACCTCAGGACCTGATATCTGGCTCTGCGGCATGGAGCTCAGCAGAGCCCCGTTCAATACCTCAGCAGCTGCAGAATTGCTGCAGCAGTGTCATTGAACGCTTTGGATGTGAATTTTGAATCCAAAATGGCCGACGATTTCTTAACGAAAGATTCAGATTGTTTTTCGATCACTCGGACAAAATATGATAAAGGAAAGCAGTCAGAACAATTCCGTTTTGTATGCACAAATTATACTTTTTATTGAATAAATGTTAGGTTTACTTCTGAAACAAAATCTAAATTGAACTGTAATCTATGTCTATGTGCAGGGGGAAATAATAAATAAATATTTTGTGCTTTGGTGAACAAAAACCTGAAAATTAACATTGCTGTACGGAATTGTTATGTAATTGTTCGTGGCGGCGGCCATCTTGCTGTACGGAATTGTTACTTGCTTCATGGTGGCGGCCATCTTTGTCGGTTGTAGATTTTGGGGATTAAATTTCTAAAAAGTGTGTTTTTCCCCATTTTTTTTCACCATATTTCATACATTTTTTTTATAGTAAATTATACGATATGATGGAAATAATTTTTATAAAGTCCATTTAATGGTGAGAAACACAGTATATAATATGTGTATGTTGCATAAATTAGTAAGAGGAAATTGAAACTAAACACAAACAGTGCAGAAACATAAAAACAGCAGCGAGCACTAGTAAAATGCCCGTGTTGGGGTTAAAAGGCATTTTAACCCTTTCGCTGCTGAGGCGTTTCCCGCCTCTGTGCTGAGGTCATTTTTACCGGTTTTGCTCATCATGTTTAAACGTGTTTTGAAGGCTTATTTTAGTATATGACCCAGACATGTTATATATCGTTCTTTCCGTCAGACTCAGCAGATTCATAACATGTCATTATTATATGTATACGTAATGTCCTGTCTGTATATTATAACAAAAAATGCAATAAAATATGCATTTTCAATAATTTACAACGTGTAAAGTGTTTTTTTTTCACATTTTAACATGCGAGCAATTGCGGTTATATTTTGTATGGGGTGCGCTTGTTAAAAAAATTAGAGATGGGGTCTCGTTACATTTTTTTTTGGGGAAAATTACGTGATTTTTAACAAACGCACCGCATACAAAAATCGTTAGCAGCATCATATGTTCATTGTTCACATTATAATTGAAATGGGAACAATATTGCTGCATTAACAAACAAAAAAAAAAACTTGTTTTTTTTTTTTTTGATTTTTTTTTTTAAATATTTTTTTATTTTATTTTTATTTTATTTTTTTTTAAAAAACTTTTTCACAGTGGTGTTTGGTATCGTTGGAACGGCCATGCTCTGGCCGATCCAACAGTACCAAACATTAAGCCCTAGCTGCCACGGATCGGGAGATAGGGGGTTCATTGGAACCCCCTATCTCCACCGTTGGTGGCAGCTAGGGGTTAACTCCAGGACTGGCGTCATCGTGCTATGCACGATGACGCCAGTCCTCAAAGGGAGTTCCCGGAGCCTTGGCCGACATCCAAGATGTCGGCCAGCTCCGGGAAAGGATCACGAACCGACGCTTTTCAATGCCGATTCGTGATCCGGCTCCCCAGAGGTTAATGACAGCCACCGTTTGGAAGGGCAGGCTGTGCCCTTCCAAGCGGTGTCTGTATTAACTCCCTACTCCCCGGCGATCGGGAGGGAGAGAGATCATCAGTTACTTATTTTTTCTCATTGCATTTAATGGAGCGGGGGGGGGGCTAGGTTTGATGCCAGTTTGCTTAATCAATAATGTTTGGCTCGGGCTAGATTATGTTTTTTCTGATAGAGAACAGTCTAATTAATAGAAAACTAGTCAGTTTGGGTTGAGCCAAGATGATTTTCATAGAGAAAATCATCAGTTACTTATTTTTTCTCATTGCATTTAATGGAGCGGGGGGGGGCTAGGTTTGATGCCAGTTTGCTTAATCAATAATGTTTGGCTCGGGCCAAATTATGTTTTTTCTGATAGAGAACAGTCTAATTGATAGAAAACTAGTCAGTTTGGGGTGAGCCAAGATGATTTTCATAGAGAAAATCATCAGTTACTTATTTTTTCGCATTGCATTTAATGGAGCGGGGGGGGCTAGGTTTGATGCCAGTTTGCTTAATCAATAATGTTTGGCTCGGGCTAGATTATGTTTTTTCTGATAGAGAACAGTCTAATTGATAGAAAACTAGTCAGTTTGGGTTGAGCCAAGATGATTTTCATAGAGAAAATCATCAGTTACTTATTTTTTCTCATTGCATTTAATGGAGCGGGGGGGGCTAGGTTTGATGCCAGTTTGCTTAATCAATAATGTTTGGCTCGGGCCAAATTATGTTTTTTCTGATAGAGAACAGTCTAATTAATAGAAAACTCGTCCGTTTGGGTTGAGCCAAGATGATTTTCATAGAGAAAATCATCAGTTACTTATTTATTCTCATTGCATTTAATGGAGCGGGGGGGGCTAGGTTTGATGCCAGTTTGCTTAATCAATAATGTTTGGCTCGGGCCAGATTATGTTTTTTCTGATAGAGAACAGTCTAATTGATAGAAAACTAGTCAGTTTGGGGTGAGCCAAGATGATTTTCATAGAGAAAATCATCAGTTACTTATTTTTTCTCATTGCATTTAATGGAGCGGGGGGGGGTCTAGGTTTGATACCAGTTTGCTTAATCAATAATGTTTGGCTCGGGCCAAATTATGTTTTTTCTGATAGAGAACAGTCTAATTGATAGAAAACTAGTCAGTTTGGGGTGAGCCAAGATGATTTTCATAGAGAAAATCATCAGTTACTTATTTTTTCGCATTGCATTTAATGGAGGCGGGGGGGGGCTAGGTTTGATGCCAGTTTGCTTAATCAATAATGTTTGGCTCGGGCTAGATTATGTTTTTTCTGATAGAGAACAGTCTAATTGATAGAAAACTAGTCAGTTTGGGTTGAGCCAAGATGATTTTCATAGAGAAAATCATCAGTTACTTATTTTTTCTCATTGCATTTAATGGAGCGGGGGGGGCTAGGTTTGATGCCAGTTTGCTTAATCAATAATGTTTGGCTCGGGCCAAATTATGTTTTTTCTGATAGAGAACAGTCTAATTAATAGAAAACTCGTCCGTTTGGGTTGAGCCAAGATGAATTTTCATAGAGGAAATCATCAGTTACTTATTTATTCTCATTGCATTAATGGAGCGGGGGGGGGCTAGGTTTGATGCCAGTTTGCTTAATCAATAATGTTGGCTCGGGCCAGATTATGTTTTTTCTGATAGAGAACAGTCTAATGATAGAAAACTAGTCAGTTTGGGGTGAGCCAAGATGATTTTCATAGAGAAAATCATCAGTTACTTATTTTTTCGCATTGCATTTAATGGAGCGGGGGGGGGTCTAGGTTTGATACCAGTTTGCTTAATCAATAATGTTTGGCTCGGGCCAAATTATGTTTTTTCTGATAGAGAACAGTCTAATTGATAGAAAACTAGTCAGTTTGGGGTGAGCCAAGATGATTTTCATAGAGAAAATCATCAGTTACTTATTTTTTCGCATTGCATTTAATGGAGCGGGGGGGCTAGGTTTGATGCCAGTTTGCTTAATCAATAATGTTTGGCTCGGGCTAGATTATGTTTTTTCTGATAGAGAACAGTCTAATTGATAGAAAACTAGTCAGTTTGGTTGAGCCAAGATGATTTTCATAGAGAAAATCATCAGTTACTTATTTTTTCTCATTGCATTTAATGGAGGCGGGGGGGGGCTAGGTTTGATGCCAGTTTGCTTAATCAATAATGTTTGGCTCGGGCCAGATTATGTTTTTTCTGATAGAGAACAGTCTAATTCATAGAAAACTAGTTAGTTTGGGGTGAGCCAAGATGATTTCCATAGAGAAAATCATCAGTTACTTATTTTTTCTCATTGCATTTAATGGAGCGGGGGGGGCTAGGTTTGATACCAGTTTGCTTAATCAATAATGTTTGGCTCGGGCTAGATTATGTTTTTTCTGATAGAGAACAGTCTAATTCATAGAAAACTAGTTAGTTTGGGGTGAGCCAAGATGATTTTCATAGAGAAAATCATCAGTTACTTATTTATTCTCATTGCATTTAATGGAGCGGGGGGGGCTAGGTTTGATGCCAGTTTGCTTAATCAATAATGTTTGGCTCGGGCCAGATTATGTTTTTTCTGATAGAGAACAGTCTAATTGATAGAAAACTAGTCCGTTTGGGGTGAGCCAAGATGATTTTCATAGAGAAAATCATCAGTTACTTATTTTTTCTCATTGCATTTAATGGAGCGGGGGGGGGGCTAGGTTTGATGCCAGTTTGCTTAATCAATAATGTTTGGCTCGGGCCAGATTATGTTTTTTCTGATAGAGAACAGTCTAATTCATAGAAAACTAGTTAGTTTGGGGTGAGCCAAGATGATTTTCATAGAGAAAATCATCAGTTACTTATTTTTTCTCATTGCATTTAATGGAGCGGGGGGGGCTAGGTTTGATGCCAGTTTGCTTAATCAATAATGTTTGGCTCGGGCCAGATTATGGTTTTTCTGATAGAGAACAGTCTAATTGATAGAAAACTAGTCAGTTTGGGGTGAGCCAAGATGATTTTCATAGAGAAAATCATCAGTTACTTATTTATTCTCATTGCATTTAATGGAGCGGGGGGGGCTAGGTTTGATGCCAGTTTGCTTAATCAATAATGTTTGGCTCGGGCCAGATTATGTTTTTTCTGATAGAGAACAGTCTAATTGATAGAAAACTAGTCCGTTTGGGGTGAGCCAAGATGATTTTCATAGAGAAAATCATCAGTTACTTATTTTTTCTCATTGCATTTAATGGAGCGGGGGGGGCTAGGTTTGATGCCAGTTTGCTTAATCAATAATGTTTGGCTCGGGCCAGATTATGTTTTTTCTGATAGAGAACAGTCTAATTGATAGAAAACTAGTCCGTTTGGGGTGAGCCAAGATGATTTTCATAGAGAAAATCATCAGTTACTTATTTTTTCTCATTGCATTTAATGGAGCGGGGGGGGGGGGGGCTAGGTTTGATGCCAGTTTGCTTAATCAATAATGTTTGGCTCGGGCTAGATTATGTTTTTTCTGATAGAGAACAGTCTAATTGATAGAAAACTAGTCAGTTTGGGGTGAGCCAAGATGATTTCCATAGAAGAAATGACCACTTACTTATTCATTTTTTACCATTAAACGAGTGGGGGGGGGGCAGTTATCTGGATATATTTATTTCATCATATGAATGTGTTAGAATTGTCCAATTGTTCGATATACTTTTTATTGACATTATTCTTTGAGGAATAAGATCTTGGCGAATAAGCAGCCAATTT
This sequence comes from Leptobrachium leishanense, assembly GCA_009667805.1. Classification (NCBI taxonomy): domain Eukaryota; kingdom Metazoa; phylum Chordata; class Amphibia; order Anura; family Megophryidae; genus Leptobrachium; species Leptobrachium leishanense. Next base: position 56,696 of record RXON01005075.1, read on the forward strand.
CAGTCACTGAATAGGAAGCTGCCTGAATAAGAAGCTATCTTCAGTGTGAGAATAAGAAGCTGGCCGAATAAGGAGCTAACTTCAGCTTCATCATACTGGCCTGGAGCAGGGAAATCTGACTGGTTATATGGGAATTCTCTCAAAACCCACATACATCAAACCAGTCAGATTCCCTGCTCCAATTGTAAGAACAGTAAGGGATATGTGCAAAAGAAGTTCACACCACGGGGGAGGGGGGGCAGCAGCAGAGAGCAGTGTAACAGAAGGTGTGTGACTGGGGGGAGGGGGCAGCAGGAGAGAGTAGTGTAACAGAAGGTGTGTGATTGGGGTGTTCTGGCACATATGGGAACCTCTCATATGTGGGGACCGGCGCACTTCCGGTGACGTTTAACCACCGCTGGTATGCGGAGGACGCGCTGAGCGCGTCCTCCCATTGGGATCAGCGTTCGGCCGGGTTCCGGACGATCGCTGGCCCCTCCGGTGCGGGCTGACATCCTCGATGTCAGCCGCGCATCCGGAACCGCAGCCGCTGGAATTAGTTGTCATCGCGGCAGCACGATGACACCTAATTCAGGCGCCCCGCCCCACATGTGCGGAGGAGGCGCCTGAAAGGGAGGGGGGGAGGTCCTTCGGACCTCTCTCCCTCCCGATCGGCGGCGTTGCGGGGGTTAACCCAGGCAACATTTGGAAGGGCACAGCCTGCCCTTCCAAATGGTGCCTGGCATTAACCCCTGGGGAGCTGGATCGCGAATCGGCGCTGAAAAGCGCCGGTTCGCGATCCTTTCCCGGAGCTGGCCGACATCTTGGATGTCGGCCAAGCCTCCGGGAACTCCCCCTGAGGACTGGCGTCATCGTGCGTAGCACGATGACGCCAGTCCTGGACTTGACCCCTAACTGCCACCAACGGTGGAGATAGGGAGTTCCAATGAACTCCCTATCTCCCGATCCGTGGCAGCTAGGGGTTAAAGTTTGGTATGGTTGGATCGGCCAGAGCATGGCCGTTCCAACGATACCAAACACTACTGTGAAAAATTTTGTCAAAAAAAAATTTGAAAAAAAAATTTGAAAAAAAAAAATAAACACTTTTTTTTTCTTTTTTTTGGTTTGTTAATGCAGCAATATTGTTCCCATTTCAATTATAATGTGAACAATGATGCTGCACTAACGATTTTTGTATGCGGTGCGTTTGTTAAAAATAGTGTCATTTTCCCCCAAAAAAATGTAACGAGACCCCATCTCTAATTTTTTTAACAAGCACACCCCATACAAAATATAACAGCAATTGCTCGCATGTTAAAATGTGAAAAAAAACACTTTACACATTGTAAATTATTGAAAATACATATTTTATTGCATTTTTTGTTATAATATACAGACATGACATAACGTATACATATAATAATGACATATTATGAATCTACTGAGTCTGACGGAAAGAACGATATATAATATGTCTGGGTAATATACTAAAATAAGCCTTCAAAACACGTTTAAACATGATGAGCAAAACCAGTAAAAATGACCTCAGCACAGGGGCGGGAAAAGCCTCAGCAGCGAAAGGGTTAAGCCGCCCACAGTAAGGAACCAGCAGCAATGCGCATGCGCGCGTGTACCGCCGATTCGTCGGAGACGCGCTAGCAGCCATCTTGGAAAACCAGGCGACCGGCGCACCGCTTGACGTCATCAAAACGACGACGCCACACTGTATCCTATTGCGCATTGCGCGCGGACCGAGCCGTCAGAGGCTCTCTATATTGTGTGAATGCTTCCTCTATCTGCCCTAATTACTGTATAACTACCCCTGTAACTGCCCTAAATACCGTAAACTACCCCTATACCTGCCCTAAATACTGTATAACTACCCCCTGTAACTGCCCTAAACACTGTATAACTACCCCTATACCTGCCCTAAATACTTTATAACTACCCCTATACCTGCCCTAAATACTGTATAACTACCCCTATACCCTAACTGCCCTAAATACTGTATAACTACCCCCTGTAACTGCCCTAAATACTGTATAACTACCCCTATACCTGCCCTAAATACTGTATAACTACCCCTATACCTGCCCTAAATACTGTATAACTACCCCTATACCCTAACTACTGTATAACTACCCCCTGTAACTGCCCTAAATACTGTATAACTACCCCCTGTAACTGCCCTAAATACTGTATAACTACCCCTATACCCTGTAACTGCCCCTATATATACTGTATAACTGCCCTCTATACCCTGTAACTGCCTCTATATACTGTATAACTACCCTCTAACTGCCTCTATATACTGTATAACTGCCCCTATACACTGTATAACTACCATCGTTATACAGTACATGGGGCAGTTACAGGGTATAGAGGGCAGTTATACAGTATATAGAGGGCAGTTATACAGTATATAGGGCAGTTACAGGGTATAGAGGGCAGTTATACAGTATATAGAGGGCAGTTATACAGTATATAGAGGCAGTTACAGGGTATAGGGGTAGTTATACAGTATATAGAGGCAGTTACAGGGTATAAAGGGCAGTTATACAGTATATAGAGGCAGTTACAGGGTATAGAGGGCAGTTATACAGTATATAGAGGTCAGTTATACAGTATATAGGGCAGTTACAGGGTATAGAGGGCAGTTATACAGTATATAGAGGCAGTTACAGGGTATAGGGGTAGTTATACAGTATATAGAGCAGTTACAGGGTATAGAGGGCAGTTTATACCAGTATATAGAGGCAGTTACAGGGTATGGGTAGTTATACAGTATATAGAGGCAGTACAGGGGGTAGTTATACAGTATTAGGGCAGGTATAGGGGTAGTTATACAGTATTTATGGCAGTTACAGGGGGTAGTTATACAGTATTTAGGGCAGTTACAGGGTATAGGGGCAGTTATACAGTATATAGAGGCAGTTACAGGGTATAGGGGTAGTTATACAGTATATAGAGGCAGTTACAGGGTATAGAGGGCAGTTATACAGTATATAGAGGCAGTTACAGGGTATAGGGGTAGTTATACAGTATATAGAGGCAGTTACAGGGGGTAGTTATACAGTATTTAGGGCAGGTATAGGGGTAGTTATACAGTATTTATGGCAGTTACAGGGGGTAGTTATACAGTATTTAGGGCAGTTACAGGGTATAGGGGTAGTTATACAGTATATAGAGGCAGTTACAGGGTATAGAGGGCAGTTATACAGTATATAGAGGCAGTTACAGGGTATAGGGGTAGTTATACAGTATATAGAGGCAGTTACAGGGGGTAGTTATACAGTATTTAGGGCAGGTATAGGGGTAGTTATACAGTATTTATGGCAGTTACAGGGGGCAGTTATACAGTATTTAGGGCAGGTATAGGGGTAGTTATACAGTATGTAGCGCTGTGTTAAATCTTGCTGTGGCAGTACCTATTTTTGGCCACAAGATGGAGACAATCGCGATTAGAGACACTGGACATTGGGACTACAATTCCCGGCATGCTTTGCAAGGATACATGAAGTGGGTGGGGACTGGACGCTTACATCCTCCACCTCGTGGAGAACGCGCCAGAGCGCGCCAGGGAACGGGAGAAAGCAGACGCAGTGAAGACATCGCGAGAGGGCTTAGGCCAGAGCCCGAGTGAGACCTGTTCAGATCTTTATTGGGTCATTCAACCTGAGGAGAAGGAGACTTCCACAGTTCCAGATTTGCTGCAGACATTGAACAAAGACCTCGTGTGAGGAGTCGCCGCATGTTGATCGGGGTACGGAGAGCTGGCGGTGAGCTGGACAAGTCGTGGACAAGCTACGGAAAGTCAGACAACGATCCGGGCCGCTAGTATCCCCAGTCAAAATCGAGCGAGAGACGTCCTGGGTCAAGCGGAGTCTAAAGCAAATCGTCGGATGGGTGAGAGGCCTCCAAGGCTGTTTGTATTTAAAGAAACACGCTGCTGTTTTCTCTTTAACCTTTCGCTGCTGAGGCTTTTCCCGCCCTGTGCTGAGGTCATTTTTTACCTGTTTTGCGCATCATGTTTATAAACGTGTTTTTTGAAGGCTTATTTTAGTATATGACAATCGACATATTATATATCGTTCTTTCCGTCAGACTCTAAGAGTTCATAAATATGTCATTATTATATGTATACGTTATGTCATGTTTGTATAATTATAACAAAAAAATGCAATAAAATATGTATTTTCAAATAATTTACAGCGTGTAACAGTGTTTTTTCCACATTTTAACATGCGAGCAATTGCGGTTATATTTTATATGGGCGTGCGCTTGTTAAAAAAATTAGAGATGGGGTCTCGTTACATTTTTTTTTGGAAAATGACACCATTTAAGCAAAAGCACCGCATACAAAAATCGTTAATGCAAGCATCATTGTTCACATTATAATTGAAATGGAACAATATTGCTGCATTAACAAACCAAAAAAAAAAAAAAAAAAGTGTTTATTTTTTTTTTTTAATTTTTTTTTTAATTTTTTTTTTTTTTTTTTTTTTTTTTTTAATTTTTTTTTACTTTCATGTTTGGTATCGTTGGAACGGCCATGCTCTGGCCGATCCAACGATATCAAAATTTAACCCCTAACTGCCACGGATCGGGAGATAGGGAGTTCATTGGAAACTCCCTATCTCCACAGTTCGTGGCAGTTAGGGGTTAATGCTAGGACTGGCGTCATCGTGCTGCGCACGATGACGCCAGTCCTCTGGGGGAGTTCCCGGAGCTTGGCCGACATCCAAGATGTCGGCCAGCTCCCGGGAAGGATTTTTTCAGCGCCGATTTGCGATCCAGCTCCCAGGGGTTAATGCCAGGCATCATTTGGAAGGCAGGCTGTGCCCTTCCAAATGATGCCTGGGTTAAGCCCCTGTGAGCCGCCGATCGGAGGGAGAGAGGTCCGAGACCTCCCCCCCCTCCCTTTCAGGCGCCTCCTCCGCACATGCGGGGGGGGGCGCCTGAATTAGGTGTCATCGCGGGGGCGCGATGACACCTAATAATGGCGGCCACTGCTCCGGATGCCGGGCTGACATCCTAGATGTAGCCCGCACCGAGGGTGCAGCGATCGGCCCGGAACCCCGGCGAACGCTGACCCCAATGCGAGGACGCGCTCAGCGCGTCCTCCGCATACCAGCGGCAATGCTGAGGACGCGCTGAGCGCGTCCTTAGCATTGAAGTGGTTTAAAGTCCACAGGGCCCAACTTGACTAGTCGAAGACAAATCTTTAAGTAAATTCACTGGCCAGTTGAAGCAAGTACCCGGGTACCATACACACACATACACAACCTTTTACATTCCGGGACTTAACCTGTGCAGGACTCATTTTTGTTGCGAACCGGAACAGGGGTTAAAGGTACGTTCCGAATATATTTTTCTCTTTTCCGCTGCGCGTTAACATAATACGAAGAGATTGTATTCTTGGGTTCCGCTACGTGTTCTTTTCCGAATATTCGTGCAATTGTATTTCTTTTCTGTTCGGTTTACGAATATTTCATTTTTCCGAAATACGAAGCCTCGTGTTTCGTTTCTTTTCCCGCTACGTGTTTTACGCGATACGAAAATACTGTAATATATCTGTGAATACCGTGTCTCAATATCTGCTTATTATTTAGTAAACTATTTAAATTATAAAACTCACAACGGTGTTGAAGTATATTTATTCCCTAGTGCGGGGAGACTGACCCGTGGTTCAATTTTCAGCGGCTCCTCCGGGAGTGAGCGCTACACGTGGGGGCTCGTTTCCGGGATCCAGTCTCTGGAAAAACCGCATCTAAAGGGTTAAATATGGATCCAGACACTGTTGCCGAGTGGTGTGAGGAGCACAGTAGTCAGTTAGAATGTTGTATAGTCATGGATATTCCCGCAGACACTTGGGCAGAAGATCAGATTCGCCAGGCCGTGGCGCGCTGACACCAGACCATCGGGGTTAATTCTGGACATTGTAAGACAAAGATACCTCTCACACGTATGTTCTTCTTGAATGGAGAAAGGGTGTTCCACCATGTTTTCAGGGCGCGAGCGTGAAGCTGACCGATGAGGTGGAAGTCCAACTGATTCAGCCAAGTGCGCCACGTGGCGAATCCGCAAGTGTTCCCGTGCCTAGTCCGTTGGCCATGATCGGGCCTGAATTTATCGTGGCTATTGGAGATCTACTGGCTAAATGTCAGAAAACAAGCCCTCCTCACACTAACTTCGGTTATCGACGGTTAAGAAATTTCACAGGAAACGTACCAACTCCGGCGGGAGAAGAAACCTTTGAAGAATGGGTGGAACAGGCGATGCAGGCTCTGGATGAGTGGGATGTCCCTGAGGCCCAGAAAAAGCAAAGGATCACCGAGAGCTTAAAAGGACCTGCGTCAGAAGCGGTGAGAAACCTGAAACTAAGCAGAAAAGATTGCACTGCTTTAGATTACTTGAACGTTCTTGAAGAAGTTTTTGGGCGAACCGAAAAGGCGGCCGAACTGGTATATCAGTACGAACACACCTATCAGAGAAGAGGTGAGAGGATGACCGAGTACATGAGGCGCCTAGATAAGATTCTACACCAAATACTCCTCAAGAAAGGGGCCGAACCGGCCGAAGTAGATAAGATCCGAATAAAACAGATCCTGAGGGGCTCTCAACCTCTAGATCCAGTAATGATGCAGCTGAGAAGCAGAGCAGGTAACCAAGAGTTGAAGTACCTGGAACTGATCCGAGTTGTACGAGAGGAAGAGGCTTTACTGGAAGAGAAATCCTTCAGGCGGGGGGAAAGGGCGTATGCACAACCTGTGAGACATAATGACGGTCTGCAGCCGGAAAGCGACTCTCTAGACTGACGAGGACGAACAGGAACACCTAGTTGTTTTTAAATCTACAGAAAGGGCTGCCAAACAAGCGAACCTCTCTGAACGTGGTGAATTGTTCAAAACCGTCCAGAAAGTACAGGAAGCTCAAGCTGAATTACAACAAGCGCACGCGGAACTGTGCCGAGTGTTGATGAAGGTGACTGAAATGCAGGCAGAAATGCAGAAATTCCTCACAGGTATGCAGACGACGGAAGTTGCTGTGGCGTCTGGTCCAAACCCTTTAACAAAATCTCAACAAGAAACTACGTCTCCGTTCTCTAAGAAGAGATGTTTCGGTTGTGGAGAAATGGGCCATTTCCACGCACAGTGCAAAGGCCGAAAGCCTGAGAAGGATAGAGTCGAGGGACTGTTGAAAGCTTTAGAAGGACTGTTATCTACCCCACCGGCAGGAAACGCCAGAGGGCACCAGTGAAGGAGCAACCTAAGTGCCCGAAGGTTGAACCCCGCTCCAAAAACCAAGCCAAGGCTAAGAGGGCGAGAGGGCCCAAAGCCAAGCCAACTGCTGAGCCTGCCAGAACTGAAAGAGTCACTCCCTTAGCATCCGGGTCTACGTCATGGGGAAGCAATGCACACCCAAAACCTACACGGGCCAAGAAAAGGGCCAGGGTACAGCAAACTGGGTCTAAGCGTCCGGATACCGCCACCAAGTTTCCTGACCAACTGATAGGTCCTTCTCCTATTGTGCCAATCCAAGTGGAGGGAGTCTACACCAAAGCCCTGTTAGATTCAGGGGCTCAAGTGACATTGATCTACAAAGACTTCTATGAGAAACACTTAAAGCACATTCTTTTGCAAGAATTGAAGGATTTGGAAATATGGGGTATCGGCACTGAGAAACTCCCTTATGACGGGTACCTGCAAGTGAGGTTGGAGATCGGATCTGAAGTCATCGGGCAGTCTGGGGGTTGTGATGCATTGGCCATTGTGTGTCCTCGACCCTCAGGTGCGAACAGAAGCTCCCTGATAGTGGGACGAATACTGACCTAGTGCGGCGTCTCCTGACACCTATTGTATTGGAAGAAGGTTCGACTCAAGGAGTACACCAATGTTACGTCCGGTCTATCAGAGGATGGTTGAAGAACGAAAGGCACCTGCCGAGGTGGGGCGCCTGTGAGACTGGCGGGAACAGAGAAGGTTCTGCAAGCAGGAGAAGTAGCGAGTTTCCGGGCTTCAGTCAAGTTGAACGGATCACAACCAGGTCCCTATGTGGTGCTGGGAACCGATTTTAATCATGGGAGTGAAACCGGAGTCGAAGTAATTCCTGAAATAATCTCCACCAAAGCCCTGAAGAGAACACGAGGAAGAGTCTCGGTCAGCGGTGCAATGTGACGGATTCTCCAGTAGTCCTTAAAGCGCGAATGCCTATCGGGCAAGTAGAGTCTGCTACACCCCTCTCTACCGATTTAGGAGGGGGAGTGGATAAAGAGATTCCAGGATGAAAGATTCTACCCCAGGACGCTCCCATTTCACCTGAGTGGAAGAAACGTCTCCAATCTCAAGTCCTAAAGTGGAAGGAATTTGTTCTCGAAAGATGAGTTCGATGTGGGCTAGCTAAGAGTACTGAGCACCGCATTCGGTTACAAGAAGACAAGCCGTTTCGGGAAAGATCAAGGCGAGTTCCACTAGGAGACTTGGATGATCTGCGAGAGCAACTGAATGAATTGCAAAGAACCAAGGTGATTCAAGAGTCCAGGAGTCCATCGTGCATCTCCCATAGTGTTGGTCCGGAAGAAAAATGGTTCCGTCCGCTTATGCATAGACTACCGCACATTGAACCGGAGAACCATCCCCGATCAATATGCCACTCCTCGGATAGAAGATGCCCTACAGTGTTTGTCTGGAGCAAAGTGGTTTAGCGTACTGGACCTGCGAAGCGGGTACCACCAGATACCCATGCATCCTGAAGACAAGGAGAAAACTGCGTTCATCTGTCCACTGGGGTTCTTTGAATTCAACAGAATGCCTCAAGGCCTTACGGGGGCTCCAGCCACGTTCCAACGGTTGATGGAGAAGACAGTCGGGGATATGAATCTAATCGAAGTTTTAGTGTACCTGGATGACATAATTGTATTTGGGAAGACTCTGGAAGAGCATGAGCAACGTCTGGAGAAGGTCTTGAAGAGGCTCCATGAAGAGGGGTTGAAACTGTCTCTGGAGAAATGCCAATTCTGTCTACCGTCTGTTACGTATCTAGGACATGTGGTCTCAGCAGAAGGTGTTTCGACAGATCCTCGGAAGTTGGAGGCCGTAGCTTCTTGGCCTAGACCCCGAAACGTCACTGAACTTAGATCTTTCTTGGATTCTGTTCATACTATCGAAGATTTGTGGGAGGATTCGCGAAAATAGCTCAACCACTGAACAAACTCCTGCAGAAGGAAACTACTGAAGAAGGCTGCAAGGCCTCTGACCAAAACCCGTCAGCTCCAGGGCCAAGGAAAGCTCGAGAGTCTATACAAGGTGAATGGACCAGTCAATGTGAAGGAGCTTTCGTGAAGCTGAAAGAGAGTCTAACCCGAGCTCCTGTTTTGGCCTATGCGGACCCTCACAAGCCGTATGAGTTACATGTGGATGCCAGCCGAGAAGGTCTGGGAGGAGTCCTGTATCAGGAGTATGGTGGATTGCTGAGGCCTGTAGCGTAAGTGAGCAGGAGCCTTACGCCTTCCGAAAAGAACTATCCTACTCACAAGTTGGAGTTCCTAGCCTTGAAATGGGCAGTAGTAGACAAGTTAAAAGACTATCTGTATGGAGCCGAGTTTGAGATCAAGACGGATAATAATCCTCTTACCTACATCCTTACTACTGCAAAACTGGACGCGACGGGACATCGGTGGTTGGCCGCTCTGTCAGGGTTTCGGTTCAGCCTGAAGTATCGCCCTGGGGTGAATAATCGAGATGCTGATGCGTTGTCGAGAAGACCCTACACTACAGAATGGACTCAGTTGACTCCAGACGGGGTGCAAGCTTTGTGTCAAGGAACAGAGCGCCGGGTCAAAGGAGGGATTGAAGCGGAGGCCATAGGAGTCATGGCTGCGGCTGTTCCTGAGTTTTACTGTAACCCTACGCAGTTAAGGGATGAAAGTTTACCTACTTTTTCGAGACAGGACCTGAAAGCGGATCAGGCCAGAGACCCTTTAATTGCCTTGACCATAAAGGCCTGTCTGCAACCAGCGAGAGATTTTGTTAACCAACTCCCCGAGTGGATCCAGATTGGTCTACAAAGAGTGGGAGCGGTTAAAGATGTTGGATGGGGTGGTCTACCGAAGGGGCCCCTCAACTAACGCTGAAGAGATTCAACAGTTATTCCTCCCTACTAAACATAGGGAGAGTGTGTTGCGATCACTACATGATGAGCATGGACACTTGGGTGCTGAAAGAACTTTTAAGTTGGTGCAAGATAGGTTCTATTGGCCTTGCATGAGAGCTGAAGTGGAAAGTTATTGTCATTCCTGTCTGAGATGTATTCAGAGAAAGACTCTACCGACCCGAACTGCTCCAATGAGCCATCTGCAGAGCCAGGGACCCATGGATTTGGTGTGCATTGACTTCTTGTGCTTAGAGCCGGATGCTAGTGGGCAAGGGAACATTCTAATAGTGACTGATCATTTCACTCGTTACGCCCAAGCTTTTTCCACAAGAGATCAACGCGCTCCGACAGTGGCCAAGGTGTTGATGGAAAAGTTCTTTGTTCATTACGGACTGCCAAGGAGGATACACTCTGATCAGGGTAGAGACTTTGAAAGCAGACTGGTGGGGCAATTGTTAGAGCTGTTGGGAATCCAAAAGACCCGAACTACACCATATCACCCTCAAGGTGATGCTCAGCCTGAAAGGTTTAATCGCACACTACTAAACATGCTGGGGACCTTGTCGAATGTGGAGAAGCAGAGTTGGAGTCGTCACATAGCTACTCTGGTGCATGCATATAACAGTACGGAGAGCGATGCAACTGGATACTCACCGTACCGTCTTATGTTCGGAAGGGAGGCTCGACTGCCGGTTGATCTGGCATTTGGATTATCTCTAGACCAGACGTCAGTAGCTTCCCATAGAAACTACGTGGATAGACTTCGAAAGAATCTGGCTTCTGCGTTTGAACAGGCCCGTTTGACCTCAGGAAACAGGGAGCAAAGAAACAAAAGGAACTATGACCTGAAAGTTCGAATACAAGATCTACAACCCGGTGATAGGGTTCTATTGAAGAACTTAGGTGCTGCTGCGAGACACAAGTTAGCGGATAGGTGGAGTTCTCAGGTTTACATTGTCTGCAAACAACTGCCAGGTCTACCAGTGTATCAGATTCGCCCGGATGGAAAGGCTGGGCCTCTCAAGAATTGGCACAGGAATCATTTGCTACCTTTAAGAGAGGCTGTGAGGATGCCAGTTGGGGATGAACTGCCTCCAGCAAATCCGCCTACTCCACGTTTGCCTCCTGTTACTCGGTCTCAACAGACCCGGGTTGTCGAAGAGAGCGAAAGAGACAGTGAAGAAGAGAGTTATTGTCTGGACTGGATGCGCTCACCAGAACCTGAGGAGGTTGTCGTTGCTCCTGAGCGGTGGGAGAGTAACTTGAGGCCTGAAGCTCCTGAATTTCTGTTGGAAGTCCCTGAGACGGTTGAAATCCCTGAACCTCTTGAATTTGAGTTGGAAGTCCCTGAGGCTGTGGGAATCCCGGTAGCTCCGTAAGCTTATTCAGGTGATTATAGTTCTATGCCTTCGCTGGAGGGATCATACTCTGAAGAAACGTCTGCTCCAGTGATAGAGAGAAGGATTGAGCCAACACCTATAGTACTTCCACCTGAAGAGGAACTGATTGAGCCAGAACCAAAACGCTCTGTTCGACCGCCCCAACGACTCACCTACGACACACCAGGACATAGCACGGAAGAGGCCATCACCACAGTACAGAGGTTGCCCGAAGTGTCTGCTATGCTAGCTGAGGTAGCCAAAAATATGAGTCAACTTGAGGAATTGTTTCTGACCCACTACATGTATGCTGCTGAACCTGTACACGTTATGTAAACTGTATTCTATATTGTGGAAATGTAATGTAACTGTTGTACCTCCTTGGAGAGACCCAAGAGTTCTAGGAGGGGGAGAGTGTAGCGCTATGTTAAATCTTGCTGTGGTAGTACCTATTTTTGGCCACAAGATGGAGACAATCGCGATTAGAGACACTGGACATTGGGACTACATTTCCCGGCATGCTTTGCAAGGATACAGGAAGTGGGTGGGGACTGGACGCTTACATCCTCCACCTCGTGGAGAACGCGCCAGAGCGAGCCAGGGAACGGGAGAAAGCAGACGCAGTGAAGACATCGCGAGAGGGCTTAGGCCAGAGCCCGAGTGAGACCTGTCAGATCTTTATTGGGTCATTCAACCTGAGGAGAAGGAGACTTCCACAGTTCCAGATATTGCTGCAGATCATTGAACCAAAGACCTCGTGTGAGGAGTCGCCGCATGTTGATCGGGTACGGAGAGCTGGCGGTGAGCTGGACAAGTCGTGGACAAGCTACGGAAAGTCAGACAACGGATCCGGCCGCTAGTATCCCCAGTCAAAATCGAGCGGAGAGACGTCCTGGGTCAGCGGAGTCTAAAGCAATCGTCGGATGGGTGAGAGGCCTCCAAGGCTGTTTGTATTTAAAGAACACGCTGCTGTTTTCTCTTTAAAGTCCACAGGGCCCCAACTTGACTAGTCGAAGACAAATCTTTAAGTAAATTCACTGGCCAGTTGAACAGTACCCGGGTACCATACACACACATACACACCTTTTACATTCCGGGACTTAACCTGTGCAGGACTCATTTTTGTTGCGAATCGGAACAGGGGTTAAAGATACGTTCCGAATATATTTTTCTCTTTTCCGCTGCGCGTTTAACGTAATACGAAGAGATTGTATTCTTGGGTTCCGCTACGTGTTCCTTTTCCGAATATTCGTGCAATTGTATTTCTTTTCTGTTCGGTTACGAATATTTCATTTTTCCGAAATACGAAGCCTCGTGTTTCGTTTCTTTTCCCGCTACGCGTTTTACCGCGATACGAAAATACTGTAATATATCTGTGAATACCGTGTCTTAACATCTGCTTATTATTTAGTAAACTATTTAAATTATAAAACTCACAACGGTGTTGGAGTATATTTATTCCCTAGTGCGGGGAGACTGACCCGTGGTTCAATTTTCAGCGGCTCCTCCGGGAGTGAGCGCTACAAGTATATAGAGGCAGTTACAGGGGGCAGTTATACAGTATTTAGGGCAGTTACAGGGTATGGGGTAGTTATACAGTATTTAGGGCAGTTACAGGGTATAGAGGGCATTTACAGGGTATAGGGGTAGATTATACAGTATTTAGGGCAGTTACAGGGGGTAGTTATACAGTATTTAGGGCAGATAGAGGAAGCATTCACACAATATAGAGAGACTCTGACGGCTCAAAGGTCCGCGCGCATGCGCAATAGGATACAGTGTGGCGTCGGGTTTTGATGACGTCAAAGCGGTGCGCCGGTCGCCTGGTTTTCCAAGATGGCTGCTAGCGCATGCGCATTGCTGCTGGTTCCTTACTGTGAGCGGCAGAAACGTCACCGGAAGTGCGCCGGTCCCCACATATGAGAGGTTCCCATATGTGCCAGAACAGGGGCAGCAGCTCTGGGCAGTGGAAGGAGCTGATGCACATAGAGTTGTTCCTCCCCCAGGCTGCATGTCCCTGCATCCTGCATTGTCAGATTACCAGTGCACACACAGGAGCCGCTGGGCACAGTCCCCAGAGAGTGGCTGCTCTCAGCTTCAGGGCTGCTGCTGGCCTCTGGAAGCTGACATCTTGTCCCACGTGCTGCTGAGTGAGGAGCAGAGATCCCATCGGGCCAGGCTGCTGCCAGGTGAGAAATGATCTGCCCTCTGTCTTCACTGTAAGCTCTCAGCATCCCCCCCCTGCAGCTGCAGAGACCCCCCCCTCCCTGCTTACACACACAGCCTCCCTCCAGAGTAAGCTGTAATAAGTGAGGGGTCTCCCTGTGTTCAGAAGCAGACATTCCTGACACAGGAGACCCCATCACATATTATAAACCCTGCTAAAAAATCTTCTTCATACACAGGTATCCAGACTATGATTTCTGAATACCTGTGTAAATTGATGATTTTTTTACAATCTGGGCGACATTGGAGGCTGTACCTATTTTTCTGTGTGTGTATATTACACAAAAAATATCCTGCACTCAATCCTTCTTAATCATGCACTGTACAGAGACAGAGAGCCACATGCTTGCGCTGCTCATTGTCACTGCCTACAGCTACCGACAGGGGGCACTATCAGCTGCCTTACCATAAGCTAAAATGAGGATGTTAATTTCCCCTTGGTGCCCGTGTTATAAGCAGGGGAGGCGCTGAATCCAGCAGCCTGCCCCGTAACGGCCACTAGCCTCCTGGATACTCGCAGCAGCGCTAACACCCAACCGCAAGTATCACCTCCTGGAGTCCATAGGACTCCATGGATGCTTGTGCTTCCGGGCCATGTGATCTCGCTCTTGTGAGATCGTGCAGTGCCATGGAGTGATCACGGAGGGAGGCTGGGGACTCTTTGTCCCCAGTCTCACTCTACTCCCGGCTGCCAGACGTGGCGGATCAGGACGACGTTCTCACTGCAGGATGAGACTGTTAACAATTAAAGGAACACTCTAGGCTAAAAATCACACCCCCCCCTTTTTTTACATTATATTATACTTATTGCCCTACCTAGTTATTCAGTGTTTGTTTTTTTTTCAATGTAATACTTACCCTAAAAAACACTTGTTTCCAACGGCGTTTTTTTTTTTATGCTCACCTCCCTCCTCTTCCTCTCCCGTCGTGGTAACTCTTCAACTTGGCTAATGGTTTACGTGAGAAGCGCACATGCGCGCCTCTCACGTAAACCAGCCAATCAGCAGGCTTCCTCTCTTCTTTGATTAGTGTTACGCGAAAGAGGATGTGCGCAACACTAATCACAGCCGCTGCTGCCAGCTACTGCGGCGAGTTGGAGACGTCATCGAGCTGAAAGTGCAATGACGTCTCCTACTCGGCAATAGTCGGCAGAAGCGGGAAGTACAAATCCCGCTCTGCTGACTGACAGCTGGGAGGGCGGAGTAAAGTCCTCCGCGTCTCTCAGCTGTTTCAGCCGATCGGCTGAGCGGAGGGGGAGCAAAGAAGAGGGCATACTTAGGTGGTCATGTTGCCTAGAGTATCCCTTTAAAGTAAGTTGATATAATTAATATAAACGGCGTAATATTTTTTTTTATATTGCAGAAAAAAATATTAAAATATGGATTTTTTGGGGGGGGTGGGTCATCATGGATTCTTGCACCGGGGCCCTGAGGTTTCTAGTTACGCCTCTGAGTAGCGGGATTAGGTGTGAGCCGGGATTGTGTTTATTGTGTGTATAATGGCAATAAAGAGCTTCTTGTATGAAATCCTCACACAGGCCGTGACTTCCAGCGTCTGCTCTTAGAATAGGAAGAAGCTCACGGCTCTCACTTAATGCGCTGATTCTTAGCGGATCCTGCAGGATTCATGAGATTTCACAGCTCAGATCTAGGTTTAGCAGAAAGTTTCAGTCAATGTGACCCAGGGGTCTGTTTCCTGCAGAGTCACAGCTCAAACACACAATACCAGATATTCCACGTCTCATAAAAGGAGGGTTTCACCTCACCACGAGTCACTGTTTAGTGAATAAACCCCTACCCAGACAGAGGGATAACTCAAATCAGGAAACTACGGGGTTAACAGTCAGTCCCATGATGCAAAGTGTCCAAGCACTGTGTGTGTGGAATGTGGTAAAACACGCCCACTGACTCCTGATAGGAGAAAAGTTAGTTTCGTTTCTCATTCTGCTTCCAGCGATGGCGTCTGCTGATCTGAGAGACGAGCTGACCTGCTCCATCTGCCTGAACATTTATACAGACCCTGTGACCCTGCCATGTGGACACAGCTTCTGCAGGACCTGCATTGGGGATGTGCTGGACACACAGGAGGGATCTGGAGCCTATAAGTGTCCTGAGTGCAGAGCAGAGTCTCAGGAGCGTCCGGCTCTGGTGAATGTCAGGAAACTGCGGAACATCGCTGAGAATATCCGATCTACTCACCCAGAGCAGGAGGAGGCCGGGATCCCCTGTACTTACTGTGACTCTCCGGTACCGGCTGCTAAAACATGTCTACATTGTGAAGCTTCTCTGTGTGAAAAACACTTAAAGAAACACAGCAAGTCAGCAGAACACGTCTTAACTGAACCCACCACTTCACTGGAGAACAGGAAATGCTCCGTCCACAAGAAGGTCCTGGAGTATTACTGCTGTGAGGACGCGGCCTGTATCTGTGTGTATTGTGTGGCCGGAGACCACAGGGGACACCAGGTGGAGACTCTGAATGAGGCCTCTGAGAAGAAGAAGGAGAAACTGAGGAATATTCTGCAGAAACTGACCTCACAGAGAGAGGAGGCCGAGAAAAGAGTCCAGAGCCTGGAGGAGCTCAAGAGACAAGTGCAAGGAAAAGCAGCCGGGGTAACAGAGCGAGTCACTGCCCTGATTAGGGACATCAGGAAACAGCTGGAAGCCCTGGAGAAGCGAGTCCTGAGTGAGATCTCCAGGCAGGAAGAGCAGGTCTCACTCCGAGTCTCAGATCTAATCCGGCAGCTGGAAATAAAGAAGGAGGAGCTGTCCAGGAAGATGGGCGACATCGAGAAGCTGTGTGACATGACCGACCCAGTAACTGTCTTACAAGGACGGGAATCAGACAGAGACGACTATTGTGACACTGAGGAGGACACAGAGAGATGTGATATAAAGGTCCATGATGCAGGAGATCTGGATGTGGGTCTGATCTCAGTGACCTTACACTCAGGCCTAGCTGGGATTGTGACCGGAATAACGAGACGGCGCCGTGTACCGGAGGCTTCAGACATGTTACTGGATGTAAACACGGCTTCAGACATGTTACTGGATGTAAACACGGCTTCACACATGTTACTGGATGTAAACACGGCTTCAGACATGTTACTGGATGTAAACACGGCTTCAGACATGTTATGGATGTAAACACGGCTTCAGACATGTTACTGGATGTAAACACGGCTTCAGACATGTTACTGGATGTAAACACGGCTTCAGACATGTTACTGGATGTAAACACGGCTTCACACATGTTACTGGATGTAAACACGGCTTCAGACATGTTACTGGATGTAAACACGGCTTCAGACATGTTACTGGATGTAAACACGGCTTCACACATGTTACTGATGTAAACACGGCTTCAGACATGTTACTGGATGTAAACACGGCTTCAGACATGTTACTGGATGTAAACACGGCTTCAGACATGTTACTGGATGTAACACGGCTTCAGACATGTTACTGGATGTGACACGGATGTAAACACGGCTTCAGACATGTTACTGGATGTAAACACGGCTGGTCGTTATGTTTCTGTATCAGAGGATTTGAAAACTGTTTCCGGGTCAGGAATAAATCAGAGACGCCCAGAAACACCAGAGAGATTTCAGGATTATGATCAGGTTTTAAGCTCCAGGAGTTTCTCCTCAGGGCGACATTACTGGGAAGTGGAGGGCAGTGAATCAGGGGGGTGGAGGGTCGGGATGACCTATTCCAGTATAGAGAGGAGGGGAGGAAAGCAGTCATGGATTGGAGAAAATAACAAGTCATGGTGTTTGGAGAAGATTTATAATAAAATGTATTATATGAGACATGACAGTATTGAGATCCAGTTCCCTCACTCCTCTTCCTGTTGTAGATTAGGGATATTCCTGGACTATGAGGTCGGACGTTTGTCCTTTTATGAGCTGTGTGACCCGATCAGACACTTACACACCTTCACTGCCGCCTTCACCGAGCCGCTCCATGCTGGATTCTGGGTATATGGGGGTAATTGCTGGGTGAGAATTTGAGGAATTTTGGGATTTTGTGTCAGTTAAAATGATTTCTAGGAGTGAAAACTCTTTAACCCATAGAATGCCTTGCTGGGTTTAGCTAATAATCCCATATTAAGAATAATTGTATAAAAAGAAAGGAATGCTTGTGCAGAAACATGATGGGATCCCCCTCTGATAATGGGCCGAGCAGGACATGAGATCCACCAACTGGCTCAAACATTACTGGAAAATCCCATTCTTAATATTCCTCTTAATGGAAAGTTTCTGGATCAGGTTGTGCAGATGTAAAGGCTATTTCCCTGTGATTGCCGATTGGCTGAATGTTTAACCCCTGATCGCTGGCTATTAAGCTGATCCTTTGAGATCTCGTGGCTTTGCTCCTGATTTATACTGATTGATTGATCATAGAACTGATACTCGCTGATAGATTTGTAATCAATAAATCTGATTTCTATTTCACACAAACGCCGCGTAAAGAATGACTTGTCTGTGTCCGTTCCCTCCAATCAGTGATGAGTATTTATATGCACAGGGGGGGGGGCTCCGGGTACTCGGGTATCATTAATACATGTTACTCCCTGAGGTCACATGATGCACGTGGTTTAATATACAGGCTGGAGGTCACCCAGGGGTTAAATAACAGAAAATCCAAAGCTAAAAGCAGGAGAAATACTGGGGGACAATTCCATGTATGTGACACAAAACAGGGGTATGGAGAGATGTGGTCGGGCAGAGCAAAGATCGGGGCTGGCAGCGCAGGTTCAGAGTCGCTTGTAGACGCAGGAGAATCAAATCCCAAATAAGTATCAAATGCCAATACTCAGTGTACACAGAGAAATGACGAGTGAGGCTGGAAGCAGCTATATAAAGAATATAAGGCCACACGGCGCTATATAAATATCTGCTTCATGCGGATAAGATAGGTGACTTTATGCGGGAAACAATGTTTAAGCAATGCGCAGATATTCCTGCAAAGTGCTGTGTGATTGGAAAGTCTGCTGTTACTTTGCACGTGATATAAAGTTATACATACAATGTGCACAGATTCAGATTAAAAACCTTATTAATGACAAATAGCAATTTAAATCAGATTCTCTGGGCTCTGTCGCCACCTAGTGTCTAGAAATCATCATGACCACAACACCATGAAACGTGTTGAGATTCTAGGGGCCCTATTACAATCTTCGCGCAAACGTTTGCGCCGGTGTTCCGTCGAGGATTGCCTGATCGTCGAATAATGCCTGGGCCGCTCTGCGCATGCGCCTGGTGCACCTACGTCGCAGAAGCTGTCAATCAAGCGGCCGATCAGCTGGCTTCCGTGATGTAGGTGCATTCGGACATGAGCATCGGATCAATCGGACACGAGAGCCCGATCCTGCAAGCCCCGCTATGCGCAAAGCGGCCACGAGCGGCAGATCCCAAGGGCGACACTGCGCATGGAAGCACGAGGTGCACTGTGCTTAATGTTTTTACGCTCATCGCGCCGGAGGCTGGGAATGTTTATGTCTCGTCTCCAATTAAAAATAAATAATAAAGTTTTTTTACATTTGAAAATCGTTCGTTGTGATAAAATAAACATGTAAAGGCAGTATGTTTGTGCGCACGCCGCTGACACACAATATGACTGGCTAAGAGATTTTTTTTTTTATATTTAAGGTTTTTTTATTTTGAAATAGAGTCAGCAATTACAAACAAATAAAATGGCCACGCAGGGCCAAAGCGAGTCAACTGAGAGTATAATAAAATGGCCACGCAGGGCCAAAGCGAGTCAACTGAGAGTATAATAAAATGGCCACGCAGGGCCAAAGCGAGTCAACTGAGAGTATAATAAAATGGCCACGCAGGGCCAAAGCGAGTCATCTGAGAGTATAATAAAATGGCCACGCAGGGCCAAAGCGAGTCAACTGAGAGTATAATAAAATGGCCACGCAGGGCCAAAGCGAGTCAACTGAGAGTATAATAAAATGGCCACGCAGGGCGAAAGCGAGTCATCTGAGAGTATAATAAAATGGCCACGCAGGGCCAAAGCGAGTCATCTGAGAGTATAATAAAATGGCCACGCAGGGCCAAAGCGAGTCATCTGAGAGTATAATAAAATGGCCACGCAGGGCGAAAGCGAGTCATCTGAGAGTATAATAAAATGGCCACGCAGGGCCAAAGCGAGTCATCTGAGAGTATAATAAAATGGCCACGCAGGGACATAGTACGTCACGTTAAGGAGAACATTTAAGACATCAATATGAACTAGTCATCTAGAAAGCTCAGCAGGAGAAATAAGAAAAAAGAGTCCACTGATATCATCCGGAATAACACGCGGGTGGGGGGGTGGAGACTAGAATTTAGGGAAAAACAGGGGACGCGAACAAAAAGTCTCAAATTTGCGCAGCACAAAGATAAATATCAGGAATCATACGGGGGGAGTATTCAATATTGCGTCGTCTAGTAAAGCAGAGAACAGACACTTCATGTAACAGGGCTAACCTCCTGAGTATACTTTTGAGCAAAGGAAGGGGGGATGGGGAGATGTATGGCAAAAGGCCTAAACAGTGCCGACCCAGGCTGATTCCCAAATGACCACGGGAAAGGGCAGTGGGGGGAAAATGGCACCAGGGCCGGGGATTCCGAGTGGGGCAAACCGGGTACCAGGCTTCGGTTGCAACCTCCGGAAGGTCCCAAGAGGGCCAAGGGGGAAGTGGAGGAGGAGAGGAGAAAAATAAAAAGGGAAGGGGGGGGAGACAGGAGTCTCTAATGATAGGACATCGAAATAAAATGGGGGGGATATCGAAAAATGTCCACAATGGCAGCCACTGAAGACAAAAATAGTAAAAATAAAAGTCCTCATAATAGAGCACAGCAAGGGAATAAAATAAAAGAAAAAGAAAAGTCATCAAGGAACGGTTCAGCGATGGGGAAGATCCGCCGAAAGGAGCAGGGGAAGAGACTCCTCATCCAGCATCCAGGAACAGCATCGGGGCCATCTCAGGCAGCGCCCCGCAGGTCATCTCAGGTTGCTCGGTCTCATCAGGAACGCAGGTAAGCCGCCCCAACCCACACCGGCCAGCAGAGAGGGAGCCAGCGACTCTCTCAGCTGTCACTGGGGTCAGAAAACATCCCAGCGCCGACATCTCCGCTGGAAGGCTCCCAGTCGGATCCTCGTAGGCCACCGCAGACACCGCCTGGTCAGGTAATTCACAGGCCGCTGACCGAGAAAGCCCAACCACCTCCAGCGAATCCAGCGGTGGCAGTGCTTCAATGCACGAGGTCGCTCCCAGAGTGCCAGGCTCTCCCGTCAGCATCTCGACTTCGCCACAATGCCCTCCTTCCATCTCCGCAGATCCATATCCATCGGCAGGGTCAGTTAGCGAGGCAGCAACATCCCCGAGCGGCAAGTGCGTCGTCACTCCCCGACAGGCCGATATCACTGCCATTAAACGGCGCCAAACCCCTCTGCTAAGTGGGGCATTGTCATCATCTCCCAACAGCTCCAGGCAAGCATCGAATGCCGATATTGCAGCCCCTGGGTTCACATGGGGGGGAGGGGAAGCACCTCTCATCCAGGTCCCCGGTCCATCGTCCCTCCCTGCTTTACCGACAGCTGCAGAAGCCGGGTGACGGGGGCCCACCGTCTCCACGGCCCGATTCAGGCACTCATCCAGGGAGGTTGTCCTCCAAGGCAGCGAGGGAGCAACAGGGCCAGGTTCCATCACAAAAGGTAGGCCGCAATATGGCCGCCGAGGCAGCATGTCGGCCCTGAACAGTCTCCAGGAATAGAGTCTCTGGTCTGGAGGGGGAGCTAGACGGACTCCAGAAAGTTTAGACCCGTGGTCAGCCGCAGAGGGGTCACTTATCGGGGATATCTGATGGAGCAAAGGACCCCAAACCGCCTCTAACAGGGCAGAATAAAGCGGAGCTCAATCATGGCACATCTTCTCCCCACAGCAGCCGACCACGCCCCGGCTAAGAGATGTTTAACTCAAAACCACTGTGCTGCAGCAATTCAGTGCATTCTAACCCCGAGCTTTGTGTGAAGGTGTTGAATTGCTGCGGGTTCATCGCGAAACCAATTTGGATCTAGACGTCTAGTTATACACATTGTAATTATTTTTATTTATATAAATTGTTTTCACTGTCCGTCCACTTAGGATGTCGAACCCATATTTTTATGAATATGTCCTTATATATTTTAATTTTGATTCAGTTGTGCGTCTAAAATATATATATATAAATATGATATTGTAGTCTTAATCCATTTTGGTTTTTTAACCTTTAATTCGCTTTAATTAGCTTTAATTAGCTTTAATTAGCTTTAATTAGCATTAATTAGCCCTGTACTTTTACCTATATTTACATTTTTACCCAAAATAAATATAAAATATTTTTAGATTAGAAACCCCACAAACACAACCCACACACCCTGAATATATGGAGGAGCCCCTAAAAACACACCCACACACCCTGAATATATGGAGGAGCCCCTAAAAACACCCCGCACACCCTGAATATATGGAGGAACCCCTAAAAATACACCCGCACACCCTGAATATATGGAGGAGCCCCTAAAAAGACACCCCGCACACACCGATATATGGAGGAACCCCTAAAAACACCCCGCACACCCTGAATATATGGAGGAGCCCCTAAAAACACACCCGCACATCCTGAATATATGGAGGAACCCCTAAAAAACACCCCGCACACCCTGAATATTATGGCGGAGCCCCTAAAAACACACCCGCACACCCTGAATATATGGAGGAGCCCCTAAAAACACACCCGCACACCCTGAATATATGGAGGAGCCCTAAAAACACACCCGCACACCCTGAATATATGGCGGAGCCCCTAAAAACACACCCGCACACCCTGAATATATGGAGGAGCCCTAAAAAACACCCCACACACCCTGAATATATGGAGGAACCCTAAAAAGACACCCGCACACCCTGAATATATGGAGGAGCCCCTAAAAATACACCCGCAACCCTGAATATATGGAGGAACCCCTAAAAACACACCTGCACACCCTGAATATATGGAGGAGCCCCTAAAAAGAACCCGCACACCCTGAATATATGGAGGAGCCCCTAAAAACAACACCGCACACCCTGAATATATGGAGGAGCCCCTAAAAACACACCCGCACACCCTGAATATATGGAGGAACCCCTAAAAATACACACCCGCACACCCTGAATATATGGAGGAGCCCCTAAAAACACACCCGCACACCCTGAATATATGGAGGAGCCCCTAAAAGACACCCGCACACCCTGAATATATGGAGGAGCCCCTAAAACACACCCGCACACCCTGAATATATGGAGGAGCCCTTAAAAACACACCGCACACCCTGAATATATGGAGGAGCCCCTAAAAAGACACCCGCACACCCTGAATATATGGAGGAGCCCCTAAAAACACACCCGCACACCCTGAATATATGGAGGAGCCTCTAAAAACACACCGCACACCCTGAATATATGGAGGAGCCCCTAAAAAGACACCCGCACACCCTGAATATATGGAGGAGCCCCTAAAAACACCCCGCACACCCTGAATATATGGAGGAGCCCCTAAAAAGGAACCCCCACACCCTGAATATATGGAGGAGCCCCTAAAAAGACACCCACACACCCTGAATATATGGAGGAACCCCTAAAAATACACCCGCACACCCTGAATATATGGAGGAGCCCCTAAAAACACACCCGCACACCCTGAATATATGGAGGAGCCCCTAAAAAGACACCCGCACACCCTGAATATATGGAGGAGCCCCTAAAAAGACACCCGCACACCCTGAATATATGGAGGAACCCCTAAAAATACACCCGCACACCCTGAATATATGGAGGAGTCCCTAAAAACACCCCCTGAATATATGGAGGAACCCTAAAAAGACACCCGCACACCCTGAATATATGGAGGAGCCCCTAAAAACACACCCGCACACCCTGAATATATGGAGGAGCCCCTAAAAGACACCCACACACCCTGAATATATGGAGGAGCCCCTAAAAACACACCGCACACCCTGAATATATGGAGGAGCCCCTAAAAAATTACCCGCACCACCCTGAATATATGGAGGAGCCCCTAAAAAATTACCCGCACACCCTGAATATATGGAGGAGCCCCTAAAAACACACCCGCACACCCTAAATATATGGAGGAACCCTAAAAAGACACCCGCACACCCTGAATATATGGAGGAGCCCCTAAAAACACCCGCACACCCTGAATATATGGAGGAACCCTAAAAATACACCCGCACACCCTGAATATATGGAGGAGTCCCTAAAAACACCCCCTGAATATATGGAGGAACCCTAAAAAGACACCCGCACACCCTGAATATATGGAGGAGCCCCTAAAAACACACCCGCACACCCTGAATATATGGAGGAGCCCCTAAAAAGACACCCACACACCCTGAATATATGAAGGAGCCCCATAAAAGACACCCGCACACCCTGAATATATGAAGGAACCCCTAAAAAGACACCCACACACCCTGAATATATGGAGGAGCCCCTAAAAACACACCCGCACACCCTGAATATATGGAGCTCCTAAAAACACACCCACACACCCCGCATATATGGAGGAGGCCCTAAAAACACACCCGCACACCCTGAATATATAGAGGAACACCTAAAAAACACCTGCACACCCTAAATATATGGAGGAGCCCCTAAAAACACACCCGCACACCCTGAATATATGGAGGAACCCTTAAAAACACCCACACACCCTGAATATATGGAGGAGCCCCTAAAAAATTACCCGCACACCCTGAATATATGGTGGAGCCCCTAAAAAATTACCCGCACACCCTGAATATATGGAGGAGCCCCTAAAAAG
Organism: Leptobrachium leishanense; assembly: GCA_009667805.1. Taxonomy (NCBI): domain Eukaryota; kingdom Metazoa; phylum Chordata; class Amphibia; order Anura; family Megophryidae; genus Leptobrachium; species Leptobrachium leishanense. The sequence goes on from RXON01005075.1 coordinate 81,296, forward strand.
ACACCCACACCCTAAATATATGGAGGAACCCCTAAAAAGACACCCGCACACCCTGAATATATGGAGGAACCCCTAAAAACACCCGCACACCCTGAATATATGGAGGAGCCCCTAAAAAGACACCACACCTAAATATATGGAGGAACCCCTAAAAAGACACCCGCCACACCTGAATATATGGAGGAGCCCCTAAAAAGACACCCGCACACCCTGAATATATGGAGAGCCCCTAAAAAGACACCCGCACACCCTGAATATATGGAGGAGCCCCTAAAAAGACACCCGCACACCCCTGAATTATATGGAGGAGCCCCTAAAAACACACCCGCACACCCAGAATATATGGAGGAACCCCTAAAAACACCCACACACCCTGAATATATGGAGGAGCCCCTAAAAAACACCCACACCCTGAATATATGGAGGAGCCCCTAAAATGACACCTGGACACCCTGAAATATGGAGGAGCCCCTAAAACGACACCCGGACACCCTGAATATATGGAGGAGCCCCTAAAAACGACACCCGCACACCCTAAATATATGGAGGAACCCCTAAAAAGACACCCGCACACCCTGAATATATGGAGGAGTCCCTAAAAACACCCCTGAATATATGGAGGAACCCTAAAAAGACACCCGCACACCTCGAATATATGGAGGAGCCCCTAAAAACACACCCGCACACCCTGAATATATGGAGGAGCCCCTAAAAAGACACCCACACACCCTGAATATATGGAGGAGCCCCACAAAGACACCACACACCCTGAATATATGAAGGAGCCCCATAAAAAGACACCCGCACACCCTGAATATATGAAGGAACCCCTAAAAAGACACCCACACACCCTGAATATATGGAGGAGCCCCTAAAAACACACCCGCCACACCCTGAATATATGGAGCTCCTAAATAACACACCCACACACCCCGCATATATGGAGGAGGCCTAAAAACACACCCGCACACCCTGAATATATAGAGGAACACCTAAAAAACACCTGCACACCCTAAATATATGGAGGAGCCCCTAAAAACACACCCGCACACCCTGAATATATGGAGGAACCCTTAAAAACACCCACACACCCTGAATATATGGAGGAGCCCCTAAAAAATTACCCGCACACCCTGAATATATGGAGGAGCCCCTAAAAATTACCCGCACACCCTGAATATATGGAGGAGCCCCTAAAAAGACACCCACACCCTAAATATATGGAGGAACCCCTAAAAGACACCCGCACACCCTGAATATATGGAGGAGCCCCTAAAAAGACACCCGCACACCCTGAATATATGGAGGAGCCCCTAAAAAGAACCACACCCTAAATATATGGAGGAACCCCTAAAAAGACACCCGCACACCCTGAATATATGGAGGAACCCCTAAAAACACACCCGCACACCCTGAATATATGGAGGAACCCCTAAAAATACACCCACACCCTGAATATATGGAGGAGCCCCTAAAAAAGACACCCGCACACCCTGAATATATGGAGGAGCCCCTAAAAACACACCCGCACACCCAGAATATATGGAGGAACCCCTAAAAACACCCACACACCCTGAATATATGGAGGAGCCCCTAAAAAAACACCCACACCCTGAATATATGGAGGAGCCCCTAAAATGACACCTGGACACCCTGAATATATGGAGGAGCCCCTAAAAAAACACCCACACCCTGAATATATGGAGGAGCCCCTAAAACGACACCCGGACACCCTGAATATATGGAGGAGCCCCTAAAAACGACACCCGCACACCCTAAATATATGGAGGAACCCCTAAAAAGACACCCTCACACCCTGAATATATGGAGAACCCCTAAAAACACACCCGCACACCCTGAATATATGGAGGAACCCCTAAAAACCACCCACACACCCTGAATATATGGAGGAGCCCCTAAAAAAACACCCACACCCTGAATATATGGAGGACCCCTAAAATGACACCTGGACACCCTGAATATATGGAGGAGCCCCTAAAACGACACCGGACACCCTGAATATATGGAGGAGCCCCTAAAAACGACACCCGCACACCCTAAATATATGGAGGAACCCCTAAAAAGACACCCGCACACCCTGAATATATGGAGGAGCCCCTAAAAATACACCCGCACACACCCTGAATATATGGAGGACCCCTAAAATGACACCCGCACACCCTGAATATATGAGGAGGCCCTAAAAACACCCCCCTGAATAATGGAGAGGAACCCTAAAAAGACACCCGCACACCCTGAATATATGGAGGAGCCCCTAAAAACACACCCGCACACCCTGAATATATGGAGGAGCCCCTAAAAAGACACCCACACACCCTGAATATATGGAGGAGCCCCACAAAGACACCCACACACCCTGAATATATGAAGGAGCCCCTAAAAAGACACCCACACACCCTGAATATATGGAGGAGCCCCACAAAGACACCCGCACACCCTGAATATATGGAGGAGCCCCACAAAGACACCCACACACCCTGAATATATGGAGGAGCCCCACAAAGACACCCGCACACCCTGAATATATGAAGGAACCCCTAAAAAGACACCCACACACCCTGAATATATGGAGGAGCCCCTAAAAACACACCCGCACACCCTGAATATATGGAGCTCCTAAAAACACACCCACACACCCCGCATATATGGAGGAGGCCCTAAAAACACACCCGCACACCCTGAATATATAGAGGAACACCTAAAAAACACCTGCACACCCTAAATATATGGAGGAGCCCCTAAAAACACACCCGCACACCCTGAATATATGGAGGACCTAAAAACACCCACTCACCCCGAATATATGGAGGAGCCCCTAAAAAACACCCGCACACCCTGAATATATGAGGAACCCCTAAAAAGACACCCCCACACCCTGAATATATGGAGGAGCCCCTAAAAAACCACCCGCACACCCTGAATATATGGAGGCTCCTAAAAACACACCCACACACCCCGCAATATATGGAGGAGGCCCTAAAAAACACACCCGCACACCCTGAATATATGAGGAACACCTAAAAAACACCCGCACACCCTAAATATATGGAGGAGCCCCTAAAAAACACAACCCGCACACCCTGAATATATGGAGGAGCCCCTAAAAATTACCCGCACACCCTGAATATATGGAGGAGCCCCTAAAAATTACCCGCACACCCTGAATATATGGAGGAGCCCCTAAAAAGACACCCACACCCTAAATATATGGAGGAACCCCTAAAAAGACACCCGCACACCCTGAATATATGGAGGAGCCCCTAAAAACACCCGCACACCCTGAATATATGGAGGAGCCCCTAAAAAGACACCCACACCCTAAATATATGGAGGAACCCCTAAAAAGACACCCGCACACCCTGAATATATGGAGGAACCCCTAAAAACACACCCGCACACCCTGAATATATGGAGGAACCCCTAAAAATACACCCGCACACCCTGAATATATGGAGGAGCCCCTAAAAAGACACCCGCACACCCTGAATATATGGAGGAACCCCTAAAAACACACCCGCACACCCTGAATATATGGAGGAGCCCCTAAAAACACACCCGCACACCCAGAATATATGGAGGAACCCCTAAAAACACCCGCACACCCTGAATATATGGAGGAGCCCCTAAAAAAACACCCACACCCTGAATATATGGAGGAGCCCCTAAAAAAACACCCACACACCCTGAATATATGGAGGAGCCCCTAAAATGACACCTGGACACCCTGAATATATGGAGGAGCCCCTAAAAAAACACCCACACCCTGAATATATGGAGGAACCCCTAAAAAGACACCCACACACCCTGAATATATGGAGGAGCCCCTAAAACGACACCCGGACACCCTGAATATATGGAGGAGCCCCTAAAAACGACACCCGCACACCCTAAATATATGGAGGAACCCCTAAAAAGACACCCTCACACCCTGAATATATGGAGAAACCCCTAAAAACACACCCGCACACCCTGAATATATGGAGGAACCCTAAAAACACCCACACACCCTGAATATATGGAGGAGCCCCTAAAATGACACCTGGACACCCTGAATATATGGAGGAGCCCCTAAAACGACACCCGGACACCCTGAATATATGGAGGAGCCCCTAAAACGACACCCGGACACCCTGAATATATGGAGGAGCCCCTAAAAAGACACCCACACACCCTGAATATATGGAGGAGCCCCTAAAAAGACACCCGCACACCCTGAATATATGGAGAAGCCCCTAAAAAGACACCCACACACCCTGAATATATGGAGGAGCCCCTAAAAAGACACCCACACACCCTGAATATATGGAGGAGCCCCTAAAAACACCCACACACCCTGAATATATGGAGGAGCCCCTAAAAAGACACCCGCACACCCTGAATATATGGAGGAGCCCCTAAAAAGACACCCGCACACCCTGAATATATGGAGGAGCCCCTAAAAAGACACCCACACACCCTGAATATATGGAGGAGCCCCTAAAAAGACACCCGACACCCTGAATATATGGAGGAGCCCCTGTAAAGTAGATTGCTGGAGAGATGGATGGATATGTTTGTACGGGGACTGTCCAGCCTGCACAGGGACACTTGCTAGTTACACCGCAGGCCCGGTTCATGTTTCACAGGTTCAGGGTTCGCCGCAGCTTCTTACTGGAATTGTGGTTCTATCTCCAGCTTGATGAAGACCTTCTTGTCCCGGGCCGTGATCTTCAGGCAGCCGCTCCATGCCGGTTGGTCCAGTTGCCATTCAGCGTCCCTCATATAATCCTCAGTAATTGGGAGCACTCAGAGGTATTTTCCTACCAACTAAAAACAATCCCCATTTAATTAAAGTAAGTACTTATGTTTGTTAAATTAGTAAAGTAGGAGAATTAAAGAAGGTTCTATTTATAGGTTTTGGTGGATTATTATATGTATTTATATAGCACCTTCCGTAGTTGAGATTACATACCTATAATTGCCTAAAAAAACCGGTGTCACAGGTTTCCTGCGCTGCGCAGCAATGTCACTTTGGTGTTTCTAATCAAACAGCAGTGAAGAAGTTAATTTGGGAGCAAATATACAAGGATTCTTTTCTGCCACTTCAAATCTTTTAACATTGCTATTTTTTATTCACCCTATTTATTAAAGGGTGATTAATGTAGTGTTCTGGATAATACGAGGCATCTTGGCTTTTCATTAATAGGTTTATTAATAACTAAGCAACAGGTTCCTATAACAGCAACTGGCTGCGTCACTAGTCAGCCTCAACTGGCTGTGTCACTAGTCAGCCTCAACTGGCTGCGTCACTAGTCAACCTCAACTGGCTGCGTCACTAGTCAACCTCAACTGGCTGCGTCACTAGTCAACCTCAACTGGCTGCGTCACTAGTCAACCTCAACTGGCTGCGTCACTAGTCAACCTCAACTGGCTGCGTCACTAGTCAGCCTCAACTGGCTGCGTCACTAGTCAACCTCAACTGGCTGCGTCACTAGTCAACCTCAACTGGCTTTGTCACTAGTCAACCTCAACTGGCTGCGTCACTAGTCAGCCTCAACTGGCTGCGTCACTAGTCAGCCTCAACTGGCTGCGTCACTAGTCAACCTCAACTGGCTGCGTCACTAGTCAACCTCAACTGGCTGCGTCACTAGTCAACCTCAACTGGCTGCGTCACTAGTCAACCTCAACTGGCTGCGTCACTAGTCAGCCTCAACTGGCTGCGTCACTAGTCAACCTCAACTGGCTTTGTCACTAGTCAACCTCAACTGGCTGCGTCACTAGTCAGCCTCAACTGGCTGCGTCACTAGTCAACCTCAACTGGCTTTGTCACTAGTCAACCTCAACTGGCTGCGTCACTAGTCAGCCTCAACTGGCTGCGTCACTAGTCAGCCTCAACTGGCTGCGTCACTAGTCAACCTCAACTGGCTGCGTCACTAGTCAACCTCAACTGGCTGCGTCACTAGTCAACCTCAACTGGCTGCGTCACTAGTCAACCTCAACTGGCTGCGTCACTAGTCAACCTCAACTGGCTGCGTCACTAGTCAGCCTCAACTGGCTGCGTCACTAGTCAGCCTCAACTGGCAGACACAATGGACGACGACCAACTGTCAACAGCCAACTGCCAAAAGAAACACCCAACTCCCCCCCCCATTGGCAGCCAGCGCAACTACACCACAATTAATAAGTATTTTAATAATTAGTTTTCA
>RXON01005076.1:0-43018 GCA_009667805.1 Leptobrachium leishanense
ACCTCATAGGAGCGGTCAGGTGTACCTGGGATGTCTGAACAACAGGGGACACAGGTATATCAAGCGGGGGTGCGACCCCAGCTGGTTCCAGGTGAGCCGTACGAGTCAGGATAGTTGTAAGGCAATAGCAAACTGATCCATCCTATGATCCTGCTCATCCTGTCTGGATACAAAGTTAGCCAAGTGCTGTGTTAAGTCTGCGGGATCCATAGTGGTCAGATCGTAATGTCACGGTTCCAGATCCCACCACGCAGTACTTAACACCCCACACTCCACAGAGCCCAGAAGCTACCAACAGAGTAGCCGTGAAAGATCTCTAACTGTCTGGTCCTTAGAATTGGCCAGGTAAACTAGCTAGACAGAAAGGGTTAACAACACAGGGAGTAGTCAGCCGAGCCAGAATCAGGAATACAGAGTTCAGAATGGACAAATGGAATAGCCGGGTCGATATCAGAGCAGTGGCGTAGTACAAGAAAATGGTCTAGGGCAACAGAAGGCAGAATAGTCAGAAACAAGCAGAGGTCAATAACGGGTTAATTCAATATAGCAGTCAGGTACAAGGAGCTCAGGTATGGATAACCACAATCTGGCAACTGCTGAGAATACACTGAGGGTTTTTAAAGACCTTCACCAGGCCACGCCCCCCACTCAAGCCACGCCTCATGCAGCCACCTCCCTGCCTGTCTCCATTTAAACCGGGCATTGGCCATCGAGCAGCATCAGATATGCTGCCCTCAAGCACACAGGTAGGGCTGGAAGCTCCCAACGTTACAGAACTGACCTTCTGTCAGGAACGTGGGGATGGTACCTGGGTGGCACCTGGATGGCAGGGGTAGGAGCCCAGGATGCAGTGGTCTGCACAGATAAACAGAGGATAAGGGTAGAGGAGGGTGGATGAATATGAGAACTGACCAGGTTGATTGCAGAAGGATGATGGAAATGATGGTTGTAGTAGCAGGAATACTGAACAGGAATATCAGGTAGCAGATCAGCAACGGTGTTTACTCTTTGTGAGCAAAAGCTGTAATGAACCAGCAATGTGTCATTGAGGGGCAGAGCCCTTTATTTTGTGAGTCACGTGTGTTTTGGTGTTAACTCTTACACTGCTGGATGCTGGTTGCTGGCTGCAGGGCAGGAACAGGATGGAAGTGAACCACCAGGGGGGGTTTCAGGATGGCTACAGCCAGGAATCCTGACAGTACCTCCCCCTTCAGGTCACGCTCCGCGTGACCAAGGATGGCAGCAGGACTGCCCATGACCAGGCACGGGTCACTCTAGTGGGTGCTGTTTTCAATAATCGTAGCTCCACTGGAGGGCAGAACGAGGGTCAGGAGTGGTAGTACAGGGTTGGGCACGTGCCTTTCTTTGACGCCGTCGTGCCTTGGCCTTTGTTATCTTAAGGTCAGCAGAAGCATCAGGAAGGAGGGTGCCCATGTATCCAGATGGTGTTCTCCTTTCAGCATCTTCAATCTCCTTACGCCGGAGTAACCCCTTTTCAAAGATGTCAAGGTCTTTGCGATGAACCATAGTCCCATTAGAAGCAGTGACTCGGTCCTCCGGTGATGGGTCAGCTGATACTTCAGGAATGAGGGTGCCCATGTGTCCAGGTGGTACCAAGGTAGGTAGAGCAAAACATCCCTGTACCGTATAGGACATGGATCCTCGGGAAGGGGTCTTGATGAACAGGAGTGTCCTTGGAGCGTCTGGCCTTGGCGACCGAAGGAGACAAGTAGGAGGCAGAGTCACCTTCGAACCTGGTGCCCACATAGGAAGAAGGCATCGGGGTAGGCATCTTCTCCATTTCTCCCAGTTCCCCTTCTAAACCTGATCCATCACTAAGGGAAGGATAGTCGCACAGCCAGGACTTCATGCCCTCGTCCTCTTGCTCTTCCTCGCCACAATCACTTTCTGATACAGAACCATCGCTGGATGAAGAACAGAAGCCTCGCCATGCCTTCAAAGGGGTGTCAGACCCCTGGTGTTGACCTGGGGGTCCCTTTGAGCATCGGGCCGTCTGTCTCGGTGGGCTCTCCTCAGAGACAGCGATGTCCTCTGGGTCATATTCAGACAGGGAAGAAACCCAGGAAGACAGCGGCGGATCGTGCTGGCTGGGAGTGATGGGAGTTGTAATTGCCATTAGGGAGCTCTTAATCTTCTGGGCTTTCTTCAGCCTGGCCTTCATTATCTGTTTGAAAGGATCTGTGTCACAGTAGAAACTGGCATGGACATGATCTCCATAGGGGTTGGTAGATCTGTCTCCACAGGTACCGTGGTCTCCAGATCCATGGGAAGGACAGGTTCTATGGGCACAGTGTAATCAGTCTCCATAGGCATTACAGGGTTCGCATACTCCTCTTCTGAACTGACCTCCAGAGACGTCACATGCCTGGATACAGTTCGTCTGGGAACAGGTATAGGTGCATGAATTGTTCGAGGTGCAGGTTTGGGTTCAGGAAATCTCTTGGGGGCCGGTCTGGGTAGGGGTACCGGCTTAGGAACGGCAGGTCTCATAGAAGCAGGTGTATACATAGTGGCTGTAGCAGGCCTGGAAGTCTGGGGCTGCTTCAGAGCTCTACGCACCTGAGCGTGCTTGGAAGTTGCAGCTGGCTTGGAAACCGGTGCTGGCTTGACAAACGCTGATCTGGGGTTTTTTTCTGGGCAATTCGATATCCAGTGTGATCCTGCCCGCAATACAGGCACAAATTTTTATTTTGTCTCCTGACACGCTCTTCAGGAGACAGGGGACCATGGTGTTTGTTTGGAGGAGCGCACACCTTAGTTGAGGTGCCCAGAATATTTTGCAGTAATGTCATCAGGGAATCAGCCAGGTTTTTAAACAGGTCCTGGAAGGTCTTTTTTAGTAACTCCACCATAAAGTGCAGCACTGCGGGCTCATTAGTATTGGGCTGGTTCATTCTGTCAGGAACGTGGGGATGGTACCTGGGTGGCACCTGGATGGCAGGGGTAGGAGCCCAGGATGCAGTGGTCTGCACAGATAAACAGGCGGGAAGGGTAGAGTAGGGTGGATGAATATGAGAACTGACCAGGTTGATTGCAGAAGGATGATGGAAATGATGGTAGCAGATCAGCAACGGTGTTTACTCTTTGTGAGCAAAAGCTGTAATGAACCAGCAATGTGTCATTGAGGGGCAGAGCCCCTTTATTTTGTGAGTCACGTGTGTTTTGGTGTTAACTCTTACACTGCTGGATGCTGGTTGCTGGCTGCAGGGCAGGAACAGGATGGAATGAACCACCAGGGGGGGTTTCAGGATGGCTACAGCCAGGGATCCTGACACCTTCTCAAAAGGTTAAATCCAATCATTGATTTTATCAATGAGGTCATTTGGTTCCAAGTAAATGTTCCACTTAGCTACGATAGATCCCAATCCCATCACGCTCAGTGTAACTGCCACGTGATTGAGGAAATGCCGGATTCTATTGAAGTCCACTTCAGAATAGCCAGACACCTGATATCTCTTAAGGCCAAAGCCCCTGACTCCAGGAGAACAGGAGGATAACACCATATGTGTTCCCCCTGAGAGAATTTGAGATATAGGTCTGGAGAATGACGTGCTAATTATTCACCTCCACAAGAGAGAAACAGAACCAAATGGGCATAGTGACCATTCTCAGTTCTTAACTGAAATAGAGAAGATAAATGAAGAGGTATTTTTCCCTATACGTGTAAATAGTTTAGCTAGAGAAAAAATGGCTAAGCTAGATTTGCACCAGGAAAATAGCTATATTAGCAGGGAGCTGCTGAATAAGATGGCTAACCTTTAAAGTGATCAGATATCCACTCATCTTGAGGATTAGGGTTACAGATCTAGATAATGACTGAGACAGTCATAATGTCATTGGAAAATGTATGTTATCTATTTCTATTGGGAATAAAACTGCCACGCATTTATTTTTGGTCCTAAATGAACCCGGTTCTATGTAGGTAACGATATAATTCATCGTTTTGCTATGCAAGTGGATCTGATTAATTCCCACATGTGGACCAGACTAAAAGAGAACCCCTGTGAATTCCAGGATGAAGATAAAGCTCTTAAGTCATGCCAGACACTGCCATACGCAGTAAACTTGCAGGTACCATATGAGTTTGTATTCCACCAGGCTCTGTAAATTACCCATTACCTTTACAGGTAATAGAAGGTCAAAAGTTGAGAAATTCTGAGGCACTAGTCTGTCTTTCCAATTGGATACATGGGTTAGGAATTTCAGCAAATCCTACACCCATGGTGAAAATACACCAATCTAGAATACAAATCATTATAAATAATAATTCCTCACAGGAAATCCATTTGCCTAAATACACTACAATAGGTCTAGCACTGGATTCAGATTATTATACATTCGGGCTCCAGAACGCGGTTATCGGGTTAATACCTGAACGTTATTTTACAGAGGAACAAATGATTGAACAATCATTTAATTCGTGGCCCGAAGGATTATTCACGATACATTCTGTTTATCCTTTCAGTTCTGAAGAAGGAATCTGCAAGGTAGAGGAATCATCCTTAACCTTTGATCATCCCCTGACTACACAGGAAGCAGAGGAGTATACTCACTTTGCTGGAGAAGCAAGTAAGTCAAATCATGACCTCTCTGAAAGGCTTGAAGAGGCCTATGAGATCGGTCAACCTGAAATCTTTCCAGGATTTCAGGAAATGGTCCAGCAACAAATATCTTTTGCTGATGGATGTTCTAATGACTGCGCCAGCAGTTAAAAGAGGTTCTAATGGAATTTCAAGATATTTTTGCTAAGGATTCATAGGATTGTGGAGTCACTGACTTACATATAGCTAGGGTCCAAACTGATCCTAACGCTCCTCCTGTATACGTCAGACAATATTGGCTTCCCTTAGCGTGTTACGACTTGCTGGCGGAAATATTAAGGAATCTAAACGAAAGGGGAATTGTAAGGACGGTGCACAGCTCTTATAATAATCCTATCCTCGGAATCCTTAAGCCGAATGGTCAATGGCGTTTATGTGCGGATTTGAGACAGCTAAATAAACGTGTGTACAGATCCGGCTGGCCCGTACCATATATTGATCAATGTCTAGTCCAAATGCAAGGGTGTAAGATTTTTACCGCGCTGGATTGTGCCCAAGGATACTAGATAATTCAGGTAAGTCCTGAGGACCAATATAAATTGGCCTTCACCTTTGGTCAACAACAATACACTTGGACCAGAATGCCCTTCGGCTATATTAACTCAGGTCATGAGTTCGCTGGCTTTTTACATAAAGCCATGCCAGATGCAGCCGAGAGGGGTAATTTGACGTATGTGGATGATATTTTACTTAAAAGTATTTTGTTTGGAGGCGGAGCCGAGCCGGCAATGTGAGAGGACGTGTGCTGCTGGAGCTCCCGAGTAGCCGCTGATTGAATTGAGACAACTACCACTTTAATCTTCTTTATTTCGCTCTGGAGGTACAAGGGAAGATAGCAGGAGCCATGAAGTCCTCCAAAAAAACAAAAAAGCCTGACAGCGCACTTGTAGCGCCGATTTTTACACCGTGGACCCACACAGTGACTAGGCCCCAAGATGGCGGAGCTTCCTCCAGAGATGGAGGGAGAAGCCCATCCCCAGGCTCAGACACAGAGATGGAGCAGGACTCGGGCCCGGCGACCCGTCAGGACATCTGTCACCTGCAAGAATTTATAGCGGAGGAGCTGGCGCGCGACATGAGGGTGCTAACGGCGGAGGTCCAGGTAATTGGGACACGCACAGCGTGTCTCGAAGGAACGGGCAGAGGCATTCACGGACACATGCAACACACTTGCCCACCATGCTGAGACACTAGCAACACGGGTGGAGACACTAGAGGAGGCTCTGGAAGATTTATCAAACAGGTCCAGATGCAACAACGTCAGGCTCCGAGGCCTGCCTGAATCGGTGACATCGGATGCGCTGGACGCCACGCTTACTGGCATTATGAAAAAGTTATTACCCGCGCTGCCACCGGCTAGATATCTGATCGACCGGATACACCGTACTCTGGGGGTGCGGAAAGACCAGAACACACCACCGCGCGACGTAGTCGCTAGATTACATTATTACTCGACAAGGGAAGCTTTACTGCGCACAGCTCGCGACCAACAGGTGGAGTACGAGGATGGCCAGTTGCTTTCTACCAGGACCTTGCCTCGTCGACACTGGCTAAATGCAGGGAATGGTGGGGTAGTCACATAAACTGCTGCGTTCCCACGATATGCGCTACTCGTGGGGATTCCCATTTTGTATTTTGGTCCACAAAGATGGTCGCACGTATTCTTGCACACACCTGTATAGGCCTCAGGACTTCCTACGCCAGCTGGGATTGGAGGTCCCGGACGCAATTGCTCAGCTCACCCCTCCGAGTTCCCTGCCACGGCTCTCCAGAGACTGGTCTCCGGCTGGAGATTGAATATGGGCAGCCGTGGGTCCCCTAAGTGAGGGCATGTGTATCCTTCAGTCCAGGTTTTGCGGGGCTTAGGCCCTTAGACGGCTCTTTGATGCTTTCTTAGATTATATTCTGTTTTCTCTTTGTACCTCTGATTTACTTGTTAAGGTGGTTGTAGTTTTAGTATGACGTTTAATGTGGCAGTTGCTCAGGGAGACAGTGGCCGAGGGTTTTTTCCCCATGGCTTGCTGGCTTCCCCGAGACTACCTCCTCCTCCAAGGTTCCGTTCCTTTGGTTTACCCATCCGTTCGGGATGTTTTGTTCTTTTTTCCTTCCTCTTTCTCCTTACTTCCCCTTCCCAACCTATTCCCCCGGCCCTACTTTCTCTCTTCTGACCTTTCGGCCGTATGATTATGTGAATGTATTTAATACTTCTGATCCCCATGTAGGTGACTCCCGTCCTGTCACCTCCCCCCTCGGTAAGAGGCTGGGAGCTGACGGAACGGGACAGGGGTGGAGACGTGGGGAGGATGGTGGCCATGCGTTCCCCTTCCTAGTCCCATAATGATTTCTGATCTTAAATTCCTTTCCTTGAATGTCAAGGGACTAAATTCCCCGCGCAAGTGCCGTCTCCTGTTTCGGACCTTAAGCGGAAATCTGCGAACATCGCATTCCTTCAAGAGACTAGGATCTCTACCACTGCGGCCTTTCGCTTAGCAGACCCATCCTACTCCGTGTCTTCACCTCATGTGCCATCCCTAAACGGAAGGGCCGCTATTTTGTTGCATAATTCCTGCCCGCTGCAGATTAATTGAATGTATATTCTGACTCCGCTGGGAGTATATCTTGGCGAGGGGTACTTGTTCGTCTAAATGGTATATGTGACGGAAGGGACATAGGGGCTCTGTGCAGCGAGACCCAGGACTCAAACCCAAGACATTTTTAAAAGGACCTTGTGTTCCTTTGAACGTTTGCAGTGTGCGTTTCAATGTATGAACAGTTTATTTTCCTTGCTAGATGTGGTTTTACTTGATGTGCTGTAATAAGATGTACCCTGTGTGATTTTAAATATACTTTACATCGTTTGGTTTTAGTTTAATTTAGTTTAGTGATAAATGACATAGCTTTGGTTTTAAAATACTATATTCCTGTAGGTAAATGTGTCTTTGTATATACAGTAAACAAGCTTTGCTGCTGTGTAAATTATGCGTCAGGGATTTTCCCCATTATCTAAGTACATGTTTAATTTAAGGGATCTCTGATAGAGTGTGTGTTTAATCTGATGTGCTGGAACAATAGATGTACAAACGTTATGTGGACTGAAGGCTAAGAGAATGTGAAGAATGTTGATTGTAAATAACTGCCATACCTCATTGTATGGATAGGCTCCTAATTAGTATGGGTATGCAAATTATGACTGTTGTACTTGAGCATAAATAGTGGCGTTGTTCATTAAAGGATTCAGTTCATCTGAGTGTTTGAAACATACAGCTCTGCCTGGTGTTGTCATTCACGTCGGCTACATATCACCACCACCCAGGAACGGGTCACCCTAACTCCGCGGCAGAACCTCGATTCGCCGCGCCGTTGCGCCACCTATCTATTTGGGATACCGCAACCACCCAGAATTGGGACCTCGACTCAGCGCCGTGCCTGCATCGTCAAGGAGACTCTACTGAACCGCGGTTCGCCACGCAGACCGTCTCCAGCCTTTCAATGGTCAGTAGATCCGCTGCTCGAGACGCCGAGTGCCGTGCCACTCGGTAGTCGGGCGGATTTCCACCGTGGGTGCCCCATCTACTCTCCAGATCTCCACCGCCACGTAGGCTTCTACCCAAGCCGCTCGAGACGCCGGGTGCCGTGCCACTCGGTAGTCGGGCTTGGCAACACCAACGAGGGGGTCAGATAGAGCCGGACCGCAGGCGGATACTCCATTCCGTCATACTGGTGGCAGCGGTGGGATCAGCTCTCTGCAGCCCCTAGGAGACCTACGCCATGGTGGTGTACACCCACTACAACCGGGACACCCTGCGTGGGATGTTGGAGAACCGGGGAGGAACGCCGGGTAATAAGAACCGGAAAACCCTGATTAAGGAGCTGACCAGGATGGATCGGCACAGGGCGACGACACCCGTCCCCAGCCCTGTCCACGCAGAGGTGGAGGAAGATGCTGGCCTCAGAGAGGTGCGGCGTCGGATTGCCCTGCTCGGAGATGCCCCAGCGGCGGCGGACAGATACGAAGTGATTCGGAGAGTTTACCGTGAAGTCGAGCAAGAAAAAGGACCGCCAGCACGAGCTGCGGTTGGCAGAGCTCCGCGGAGCAGAGCCGGAATATTTTAACCCCGAACCCTACCCCGTGGAACCCTGGGTCGAGGCTTACAGCTCGACTGGAGCTTCACCCTGGGAATCTGCAACCCCCAGTGATTACCCTTTCGGGACTTACAGCTCGCCTGGAGCCTGTATTGGGGACATCACACATCCCAGCGACCCTCGGATGGAGACTTACAGCTCGCCTGGAGCTGCATCTGAGGACGCCACATTCCCCGTCGAGGAGCGGTGCTCCTGTGCCGGCACCTTCGCTGACATAGAGGTTGTGTTTGCAAGAAGGCTGCAGGAGGGCCTAGATCGGGACCAGAGGTCCACAGAGGAACTTTGGTACGAGGCCCTGAACCATGAGAGGGACTGCCATGGTGTGTACGTTCCCTCCGACGCTGTCATTCACCGGGTGCAGTACGATGTGCGAGCAGCGTTCCTGCAAGGTCGGCCCCAGAGGAGTGGGAGGCCGAGCTCCAGAGTCTGGTGCAACAGGAGATCGCACTGGACGCCGCCTACCGCGCGCTCCGGTGGCTAACTGCCCTCCGACAACGCGCCCTATTGATGGCACCTCCACCGCAGGGCCCCGCTACGGAGGCACGGGGCTGCTCTACGAGAGCATGGCCGCAGACCCCGAGTTCGGAGAAGAGACCGAAGAGCGATTGAGGAGATTCTGGAGCGACGAGAACTGGAGCTCCCGTCCGACATCAGGGACTCGGTGTTTGAGGAACTGGAGTCCCTAGCAGAGCGAGAGTGGGAGCTCGAGGTGGCCTACCGAAGATTGTTGGACGGCGTTCCGCAGTCGAGCCTGAGCTCCCCGTGCTGGGACGGGTCGGCGGAAGAAGTCGACAGTCCCCAGGTCTGGGACTTATGGGAGGCCGAGGTGGTCCCATGGGTACCCGTGGGGGTCCCAGCAGAGGAAGTTATTCCCTTCACCCCGCAAGCGGACAGGGTGGCCGAGGCCACGGGTCCAGCGGGGGAGATGGCAACGGGGCAGAGCGCTGCTGGCCTCTGCCCACCCCCAGTCGCAACGAGGGTCGTCCCCCAACCGCAGAAGAGCTGGCCACGGGGCAGAGCGCCGCTGGCCTCTGCCCACTACCCACGGTCTGCCAGGAGGAGCAGACGGATGGTTCCCCCGGGCTGGGCGGTGAGCAGCCACGGATTGCCCCGGGGGGTGAAGAAACCATCCTCCTGCGAGGTGATCCTCACCCAGCAGGGAAAGTTATCCCCTTCACCCCGCAAGCGGACAGGGTGGCCGAGGCCACGGGTCCAGCGGGGAGATGGCAACGGGGCAGAGCGCTGCTGGCCTCTGCCCACCCCCAGTCGCAACGAGAGTCGTCCCCCAACCAGCAGAAGAGCTGGCCACGGGCAGAGCGCCGCTGGCCTCTGCCCACTGCCCACGGTCTGCCAGGAGGAGCAGACGGATGGTTCCCCCGGGCGGGGCTGTGAGCAGCCCTTGATGGTCCCCGGGGGTGAAGAAACCATCCTCTTGCAAGGGGATCCTCACTCGCAGAAACGATTACCCCTTTCACCCCGCAAGCGGACAGGGTGGCCGAGGCCACGGGTCCAGCGGAGGAGCTGGCAACGGGGCCGAGTGCCGATGGCCCCTGCCCACTGCCCACAGTCTGCCAGGAGGAGCAGACAGATGGTTCCCCCGGGCTGGGTTGTTCGCAGCCATTGACCGCCCTGGGATGGAAGAAGCCACCCTCCCGCAAGGAGACCCCCACCCAGCCGAAGAGCTGGCCACGGGGCAGAGTGCCGCTGGCCTCTGCCCATCTCCCACCCTCTGCCCCGAGGAGCAGAAAGGGGATACCCTCGCGCTGCTTGATCCCGCAGCCCTTGACCCCATCTAACCCCCTGGACTTTGTTCCGGTACCCACCCCCCCAGCAGAAGAGCTGGCAACGGGAGAGAGGGCCGCTGGCCTCTGCCCATCTCCACAACCCTTTGGCCCGGAGGCCCCATGCAGCCACTGTTTTCCCCAACGGCTGACCAGGACACTCGGGCGCGCGTGCACTTGGCACCCGTTTTTCCGGGTGCACGGTACCACTGGAGACGGCACAGGTGGTACCTCTCCCCAACCACGGGACACTTATTCTGGAGGGGGTACCCCGAAGGACTTACAACCTGCCAGGCACGGCCGCGAGCACCACTGGAGAAGCCTGGCGGCTCGCCTCTTGCCCACGGACTATGGGCCGCAGAGACTGCACCGACTCCCCCTATACGACCCGTGTGGGTCCAACCGGGCTCGTCGGACTTTGGAAAGGGGGAGGAGTGTCACGGAAGGGACATAGGGGCTCTGCGCAGCGAGACCCAGGACTCAAACCCAAGACATTTTTAAAAGGACCTTGTGTTCCTTTGAACGTTTGCAGTGTGCGTTTCAATGTATGAACAGTTTATTTTCCTTGCTAGATGTGGTTTTACTTGATGTGCTGTAATAAGATGTACCCTGTGTGATTTTAAATATACTTTACATCGTTTGGTTTTAGTTTAATTTAGTTTAGTGAAATGACATAGCTTTGGTTTTAAAATACTATATTCCTGTAGGTAAATGTGTCTTTGTATATACAGTAAACAAGCTTTGCTGCTGTGTAAATTATGCGTCAGGGATTTTCCCCATTATCTAAGTACATGTTTAATTTAAGGGATCTCTGATAGAGTGTGTTTAATCTGATGTGCTGGAACAATAGATGTACAAACGTTATGTGGACTGAAGGCTAAGAGAATGTGAAGAATGTTGATTGTAAATAACTGCCATACCTCATTGTATGGATAGGCTCCTAATTAGTATGGGTATGCAAATTATGACTGTTGTACTTGAGCATAAATAGTGGCGTTGTTCATTAAAGGATTCAGTTCATCTGAGTGTTTGAAACATACAGCTCTGCCTGGTGTTGTCATTTCACGTCGGCTACATATCACCACCACCCAGGAACGGGTCACCCTAACTCTGCGGCAGAACCTCGATTCGCCGCGCCGTTGCGCCACCTATTTTTGGATACCGCAACCACCCAGAATTGGGACCTCGACTCAGCGCCGTGCCTGCATCGTCAAGGAGACTCTACTGAACCGCGGTTCGCCACGCAGACCGTCTCCAGCCTTTCAATGGTCAGTAGATCCGCTGCTCGAGACGCCGAGTGCCGTGCCACTCGGTAGTCGGGCGGATTTCCACCGTGGGTGCCCCATCTACTCTCCAGATCTCCACCGCCACGTAGGCTTCTACCCAAGCCGCTCGAGACGCCGGGTGCCGTGCCACTCGGTAGTCGGGCTTGGCAACACCAACGAGGGGGTCAGATAGAGCCGGACCGCAGGCGGATACTCCATTCCGTCAATTAGTAACATGGGGATGTCGCGTATATGCCGCCAAATGCGGCCAGATGCAGGATTTTGGGCGGGGACCGCTCCTCTTTCTCAGGTGCATGCTAAGGGCAAAAATCATATTCGGCGAGGGGACTTTTAATGCTACTCTCTGCTCTCCACTGGACCGAATCCGGCCATCCCCCTCACATTCGGTCTGACTCCATCCTCATCCCAAGATAGGCAGTTTCATGCGTGTTGTGTAATCATGATCTGGTAGACATTTGGAGGGCACAGCACCCCACAATGAAGGATTTCACCTTTTACTCCCCGGTCCATTCCTCATACTCCAGATTAGATTATTTTCTGATTTCCCGGACTGTATTCCTTTGATTGCGAAATCAGGCATTGGCTCCATAACTTGGTCTGACCATGCAGATGTGCTTTTGCATGTCCGCCCACTGGCGTCTGGCAGCAGTTGCCAATGGCAGCTCGATCCCTTGCTTCTTTTGAAAAAGGGGGTTAGGAAAGCGGTTGGATCCGCGCTGGAGTCATACTTTCTGTTAAATGATACTCCTGACGTGTCCATACATACATTATGGAATGCTCATAAAGCAGTGATTAGGGGAGTGCTACTTAGTCAGGCTGCCTACCACAAACGCATGAAGCTGCAGGCCATAGTCACGTTACAGACTGACCTGCGGAGACTGGAACTCAGGCATAAACGTGTCCCAACGGACGACACCCTTTCGCAGCTTAATCGAGTTCGTGCAGACCTTAACGGTTTATTTTTAGATGATGTGGGGAGATCGTTGCTATGGTCCAAAAGGCGTTATTATGAACGAGCGAATAAAGCCGATACACCCCTGGCCAGGATGCTGCGCCCTAGACGCCACACTGTCTTGTTTCCGTTGATCCGAGATAAAAAAGGGCAGGTTCATAGATCTCCTGAGGATATCCGGGATGCCTTCACAGCGTATTTTACGGATATTTATTGATCATTCCCCCACCCACAAAAATAGGAAATCGCGACCTGATAGATAATATAGAAACTTACTTGAGGCGTCAGAACCTCCCTACCCTTGATAGGGTTCAGTCCCTATTGTTGGGATCCCCTATAACGGAGGAGGTGATAGGGAGGGCTTTGGCCTGATGAAGCCATTAAAGGCCCCTGGGCCAGATAGCTTCACATTACCGGTATTATAAAGCGTTCTGTCCTAAATTAAAGCCCATTCTATGCCGTTTTTTTTAATGCCGCACGGGAGGGTGCCCCTTCCCTGCAGAGTCACTGTTGGCTGCCATAGTTCTCCTCCCCAAACCTGGGAAAGACCCTGAGAACATTGATAGTTACAGGCCCATATCCCTCTTAAATACGGACATTAAACGATTAGCAAAATTTTGGCCTTGCGCCTAGACACTCTCCTCCCCTTTTTGGTATCACCAGACCAGGTGGGTTCATTCCAGGTCGGCAAGCGTATGACAATACGAGACGCGCGGCGGACCTTATTTTTGTTCGCTGAGACCTATCAGAAGCCTTCCTTATTTTGTCTTTAGACGCTGAGAAGGCCTTTGATAGGGCGGAGTGGCCGTTTTTATTTACTTTACTTAAACAACTGGGGTTCCCCCCACTTTTCTCCGAATGATCTCAGCCTTGTATGCTTCCCCAGGAGCGCAAATTTTTGATACCGGGAGACGATAGGATTCCCTTTGTAATCCGGAACGGAACCAGGCAGGGCTGCCCATTGTCTCCGGCCTTATTTGCCCTTTTTTTGGAACCTCTATTGCTTGCTATTAAATCAGACGAGGGAATCTCGGGAATTACGGTGGGTGACTTGGAATTTAAATTATCGGCTTATGCCGATGACGTCCTTCTCTCCCTGACAGACCTTCCACCTCCTTGCCCCGAGTTTTGGATCTGCTCAGTGACTTTTCTACTCTTTCAGGATATAAAATTAATGTTACTAAATCAGAGGCACTCCCGGTGGCGCTGTCAGCAGAGGAGATTACAACTCTCTCTTCTTCTGCCCTATAAGGTCACCCACTCGGAGCTGGTATACCTGGGGGTCCGCTTAAACATCATGCTCGGCAGACTTTATTCGGCTAATTACCCTCGCCTATTTGCGACTCTCCAAACGGAGTTAGAATGTTGGAATAAATATTCGATATCATGGCTCGGTAGGCTTAACTGCATCAAGATGAATGTATTTCCCAGATTATTGTATATGTTTCAGGCATTACCGGTTCCTCTCGTTGCTTCAGAGGTCATCACTTTGCAGCGCTCAATTGATTATTTTATATGGGCAGGGAAACGATGCCGCATAGCTAGACATACTCTCTATCGCCCATGGTCTCTGGGCGGCCTGGGCCTTCCATCTCTTCTCACCTATTACTATTTATTTTATTTATTTATTTATAAAGGATTTTACCAGGAAGGATACATTGAGATTTCTCTCGTTTTCAAGTATGTCCTGGGTTCGAGAACATTGAGTGGTTACAGAATACAAAATAGTAAAATGCAAGATATTAACACAAAACCAATATACAAATTAACAGAAAAAATAAATATGGAGGAAATGTAGTCATTATGTTACATGTTTACAGGTGCATTTTGTATTGAGGTATGCTAATAGGGAGCTCTTAAGGGACTTTAGACTGGGGGAAGATTTGACGGCGTCTGGGAGGTTATTCCATATTTGCGGTGCTCTGTAGGAAAAGGAGGATCGAGCCATTTTCTTTTGTATTGCGGTATTGCAAGTAAGGTGCTGGTCCTGGATCTGAGGTATAGGATGAGGGAACTGCTGGGGGAGCAGCATATTCAGGTAGGGTGGTAGCTTCCCAGAAAAGCTCTTAAACACCAGGTTGGAAAGGTGAAGGTGCGTCTAGAGTCCAGCGATGGCCAGTTTAGTTCTTTTAACATGTCACAATGGTGGGTCATGTAGTTACATTGTAGCACAAAGCGACAGACTATGCAACTCAATTGGCACAAGTGGTAGCCTGACATACTCTGGCGGGGTCTCGCAGGTGGGTCGACCTGGAAGCGTCCCTTATGCGGCTGAATAAGATACAACATTGGATATGGCTGGCTCGAGAACATCGTCCTTTGATCACCACCACATGCCCAGCCATATTAAACTCTCTGCGCCTTTGGCATAGGCTAGCAGTGAAATTCGAGTTGACGTCTATACCAACACCTATGACTCTGATTCTTGGGAATAGAGACTTTCGCCCCGGTCTACTCATGAGGCCTTGGCGTGACCTATTGGACTCAGGTGTGTGCAGAATACATAATTTATACCACAACGGAACTTTGATTCCTCTTCGAGATATTTCGGGACTGTCTTTTCTACACATTTTCCAATTGACATCATACGCCACCCAGGCTCACATCAAGCAAGCTGCACTGGCGCCGCTGACTCGCTTTGAGCGATTATGCCTGGCCGGCACATACCCGAGAGGCCTTATATCTTCATTATACCGGGAGCTAACATCACTGTTGGACTGGAAAGACTTGTCCTATATTCATGCTTGGGAAAGAGATATCGGGAAACCCTGGACTCCGAGGACTGGTTGGACATATGGGAGATGTCTTTCTCCGTGTCGGTGTGCGCCTCATTGCAGGAACAGTCCATTAAAATGATTATGTGGTGGTACGTTACACCATCTCAATTGGCGCACATGAATAGAAATTTACCGGATGTATGCTGGAGATTATGCACCTCCAAGGGCCCCTTTTTCCACATGTGGTGAACATGTCCACGAATTGTACCTTTATGGAAGGAAGTCCAAGATCTATTGATTCTAGTTCTATCTAAACCTATCCTGTTGGATCCTTGGGCATTTTTGCTCTCCAGGCCGCTCCCTGAACTTACTTTCCATGAAAACAAACTATTAGCCAAAATTACCCTGGCCACAAGACGGGCTATGGCGGAAGTCTGGAGACAACCCCTCCCGCCCTGTATGGCTAAAGTATATTGGCAAAATCAGAGACACTCAGGTTATGGGCGAACTGACCGCTATAGTACGTTTTACACTGCCATCATATAGTAAAAACTTGGGGGCCCTGGCTTGATGCTGGGTTATAATCTATGGCGGGAATTTGGGCTATGGTCACGTTATAGGGCTTCTGGCCCCTTCCACCCTTTTTTCCTTCTTTGGCACTCTCTCCCCCCCCACCCTTCTACATTTCCCTCTATAGCATTCGACAGGTTGGATTAATATCTACAGTATGTTAAGGATTCTGGCCTGGGCCGGGCCACTCATTCCCCTCATTCCCCCCCCTCCCTTTTCTTTTCCTTTCTTCCCCACCTCTCCGCCCTTATTTTTCACCCTACTTTCATTTCATAATATGGATGGGATTATGGTTTACTAGGATGCATATGTAAATTGATATTGCTTTTTTGGCGCTGCGACGCCACATTTGCACCCATGTTATTCTTATTGTCTTATCGTCCAATAAAATTATGTTTAAAAAAAAAAAAAAAAGGATTTTGTTTGAAAAGCATATTCAAGAAATTAGATATGTTCTTAACCAGTTGAGAGAGGCAGGGATTAAAATCTCATTGCAGAAAGCACACTGGTGTCACACCAGAGTTAATTTCCTGGGACATGAGGTTACATCCGAAGGCCTAAATCCTCAGCGGAAGAAGGTGGAAGCAGTGATGAAGTCCAGAACTCCCACTAACATCAGTGAACTAAGATCATTCTTGGGTATGATGAATTACTCGCGTAAATTTATTGAAACTTATGCAGACATTTGTAAACCTCTATTAACATTGCTTAAGAAAGATGTAAAGTGGATATGGGGGGAGACTCGAGAACAAGCCATGACTGAGCTTAAAATAAAACTCACCCAGGCTCCATGCCTAGCCTATCCAGAGGGGGCTAAACCTTTCTATCTGGAGACTGGTTTTACTGATTTGAGCATGAGCGCCGTTTTATGTCAAAAGCAAGATGATCAGAGTAAAATTATTGCTTATGCCAGTAAATCCTTATCTCCAGTGGAGATTAAATTTAGTGACTGTGAAAAAGCATTACTAGCCACAGTCTGGGCCCTACAGAATTTTCGGAGTTACATCCAAGGAGAGAGGATCATAATTGAAACTGCACACCAGCCCTTACAATATCTACACAGTAGTCGAATAAGGGACGGGAATCTGTCCAATAGCAGAATAACTAGACATGTGCACACCACAAAATTTCGTTTTGGACGAATGGATTCGTCCTAAAATGAAATTTATTTAGTTGCCCACGAAATTCGTTTAGATTTCTTTCATTTTAAACGAATTTCTTTCCTCCGAAAATCAAATGCATCTCTGAGCCCAGAGATCAGCTGCTTGTGTTACTGTATCTCTCTGCCGAAGTCTGCTGTTACAGTAACTGTATCTCTCTGCCGATGTCTGCTGTTACGTTCATGGAGAGATACAGTTACTGTATCAGAGTCACTGTAAAATGTTACAGTTTCTCAGATGTCCGCTGTAACTAATTTATTAGTGACTCCAGTGCTGGATAACACTGAAAAATGTGTTGTTTAAGTAAAATGATTATTACTGTGGCTCAGTGACTCCATGTCTGCTCCATCAGAAGTGACTTGGTGAGATATCAGCGCTCAAAGCCAAGTCACTTCTGATGGGGCAGACACTGAGTGCTGCTAACTAAAAACAAGATCTTAGCCACATTAATAATTATTTTACCTAGATAACTAATTTTTCAGTGTTATTACAGTTACTCTGAGCGCTGGATCAGTTAACCCTTTCACTGGCTCTGAGAGATACAGTAACTGATCCAGCGCTCAGAGTCCAAGTAATAAACACTGCTAAATTAGGTAAGACATTCCTAGTGAGGAATGTATAAATATAGAGGATGAATGAATGTAGATTTGAATTTGCAGTTGATAACCCGGAGAAAAATTAATTCTGGAACATTGATAAGATACATAGTTGCTACAATATAATTTCCCTCCTGCATTAGTGTGATTATTACTATAGGTAGATATAATTTCCCTCCTGCAATACTAGGATTATTACTATAGGTAGATATAATTTCCTCCTGCAATACTATGATTATTACTATAGGTAGATATAATTTCCCCCTGCATTAGATTATTACTATAGGTAGATATAATTTGCCTCCTGCAATACTAGGATTATTACTATAGGTAGATATAATTTGCCTCCTGTAATACTAGGATTATTACTATAGGTAGATATAATTTCCCTCCTGCACTAGTGTGATTATTACTATAGGTAGATATAATTTCCCTCCTGCATTAGTATGAATATTACTATAGGTAGATATAATTTCCCTCCTGCAATACTAGGATTATTACTTTAGGTAGATATAATTTCCTCCTGCATTAGTGTGATTATTACTATAGGTAGATATAATTTGCCTCCTGCATTAGTATGATTATTACTATAGGTAGATATATTTCCCTCCTGCAATACTAGGATTATTACTATAGGTAGATATAATTTCCCTCCTGCATTAGTGTGATTATTACTATAGGTAGATATAATTTGCCTCCTGCAATACTAGGATTATTAATATAGGTAGATATAATTTGCCTCTTGCATTAGTGTGATTATTACTATAGGTAGATATAATTTGACTCCTGCATTAGTATGATTATTACTATAGGTAGAAATAATTTCCCTCCTGCAATACTAGGATTATTACTATAGGTAGAAATAATTTCCCTCCTGCAATACTAGGATTATTACTATAGGTAGATATAATTTGCCTCCTGCAATACTAGGATTATTAATATAGGTAGATATAATTTCCCTCCTGCAATACTAGGATTATTACTATAGGTAGATATAATTTGCCTCCTGCAATACTAGGATTATTACTATAGGTAGATATAATTTCCCTCCTGCATTAGTGTGATTATTACTATAGGTAGATATAATTTCCCTCCTGCATTAGTGTGATTATTACTATAGGTAGATAATTTCCCTCCTGCATTAGTATGAATATTACTATAGGTAGATATAATTTCCCTCCTGCAATACTAGGAATATTACTTTAGGTAGATATAATTTCCCTCCTGCATTAGTGTGATTATTACTATAGGTAGATATAATTTGCCTCCTGCATTAGTATGATTATTACTATAGGTAGATATAATTTCCCTCCTGCAATACTAGGATTATTACTTTAGGTAGATATAATTTCCCTCCTGCATTAGTGTGATTATTACTATAGGTAGATATAATTTGCCTCCTGCAATACTAGGATTATTAATATAGGTAGATATAATTTCCCTCCTGCAATACTAGGATTATTACTATAGGTAGATATAATTTCCCTCCTGCACTAGTAGGATTATTACTATAGGTAGATATAATTTGCCTCCTGCAATACTAGGATTATTAATATAGGTAGATATAATTTGCCTCTTGCATTAGTGTGATTATTACTATAGGTAGAAATAATTTCCCTCCTGCAATACTAGGATTATTACTATAGGTAGAAATAATTTCCCTCCTGCAATACTAGGATTATTACTATAGGTAGATATAATTTCCCTCCTGCAATACTAGGATTATTAATATAGGTAGATATAATTTGCCTCTTGCATTAGTGTGATTATTACTATAGGTAGAAATAATTTCCCTCCTGCAATACTAGGATTATTACTATAGGTAGAAATAATTTCCCTCCTGCAATACTAGGATTATTACTATAGGTAGATATAATTTCCCTCCTGCATTAGTGTGATTATTACTATAGGTAGATATAATTTGCCTCCTGCAATACTAGGATTATTAATATAGGTAGATATAATTTCCCTCCTGCAATACTAGGATTATTACTATAGGTAGATATAATTTGCCTCCTGCATTAGTAGGATTATTACTATAGGTATATATAATTTGCCTCCAGCATTAGTGTGATTAATACTATAGGTAGATATAATTTCCCACCTGCAATACTAGGATTATTATTTCACCCTTGATTCCCTTCCCCTACACAGTTAAAACATCCAAAAGTCCTTATGTATCTAAATAATAAAACTCATGTTTTACGCAAGATAACTGTAGTTTAGGAATGCGGCTCACGGCTGTATCTCTGTAAAAGGTCGCGTGTCCTTGCACACTATGTCCTAGTATCCGTACACGCCAAGGCAGTAATCAGTTTAACTATAAACACATAGAAAAGTCCGGTCACTGTGTCCGTACAATTGAAACCATAATATGAACTTTAAAAATTTCTTAGGAATGTGTATTTCTCTGAATTTCTGCAAGCGTTTACGTATGAAAGTAACCAACAATAATTTGTTTATGCCGCATGAGATATGTTACCTTCGCCTCAGTGTGTCACGACTGATTAACGTGGTATTTTGTATATGTTGCAAGATGTATGACGTATATTGCTTTTCCACTTGCGTAAGTGGTTTTTACAATATAAGGCTAGCGTCTTGAAATATTAAAGTCAGAGAGATTCTGCCAACTGAGCATCGGTTATCTGTCTGTGTTCTTTCTGGTCCAATCTCTCTCCCAGCGCTGGACGAGTGTTTCCTCTACCGAGTGTCCATCCCACCAAAGGGTCAAGTGACCAGTTAACCCCTTCACTTGGAGGCACTGCTGAGATCTCCGACAGGCTCTGCTCATTTAACCATTTAACCGGGTGAGTACCATATGTACCGTATTTTTCGGACCATAAGGCGCACCGGGTTATAAGGCGCAATATCAATGATCGACTGCTAACCGGGTTTATTTTCATACATAAGGCGCACCGGGTTATAAGGCGCACTGTCGATTTGTGAGAAATGACCTTATGGACCTTATGGTCCGAAAAATACGGCGGCAGCACAACATGGGACAGTGAGTGAGTGATGCCCCGCTGACCACGCCCACACGCATGCGTCCACTTGAACCAGCGCGGGATTAGGGCGCGTGTGTGTCGTGTGGCAGATCATCAGCCTGGCAGGAACAAATTGTTCGCTCTCCTTCAGCTTCCACCAGGACCACCCAGACACCAGGTATGTGCTGCCTGCCTGTCCCAGCCGGCTGAAGGGGCGGCCTGCTTTCTCTACGGAGAGCACTGTGAAACACCGGCTTGCTGGAGGTCCTCACACCCCAACCTCCTAAGTGCAAAGGTCCTGAGCCAGCAGGAAGAAAGTGGGGTTGGTATCCTGCAGCTCCCACCAGGCTCAGCCTTCCCAGGGCTGGCGGGGGACAGGGTGCTGGGGAGGGCCCAGGGCAGACTTCACCTCCACCCTCAGATAGGAAACTGACACACCTCCAGGCCTTCCCCCCCCAGCAAGGGAGAGGAAATTTTGAGCGCCGTGTACCACATAAAGAAAACACAGCCATACATTAGGCGCACCGCAGTATAAGGCGCACTGTCGATTTGTGAGAAAATTTAAGGATTTTAAGTGCGCCTTATGGTCCGAAAAATACGGTACTCCGGTATGTGACAGAGACCGCTGTGAGAGATAAAACGAACTCGGGGTTAACACTAAAGTTCTAAAGTTCTAAAGTTTTAAAGACAATAAGGGAGGTCTGGGACTACCTTATCTAAAGAATCCAAAGACAAAGAGATTGTTATATTTGGGAGGACGCTCGGTGTGGAACCTCGTGAATCATTGTTTTATTTGTTTGTTTGTCTATGATTTAAAGTATAAGTGTATGGTATAATCAGGTGAATTAGTAGATGGTAAGACGAACATTCCCTGACTGTTGTTATATTTTGTCTGTTTGTAACTTGTTTGTATAAAGCATAAGAATATGGGGAATAATAACAGTTATAATGAATATCCACCCCCAGAGACAGGAGAACCATGCAATGATTATGTAATTAGAGTAGGGGGTACAGATAGATACCTGGTAGATCCATGTAGTACCTGGTAGATCCAGAGTTGTGACCCCTTCCCACGAGAAGGAGACAACAGTCCATTTCATATGGATATGGTAAGAGGTCTCTGTCTTGGAGACTCAGAAGCATTTCCATATTATGAAAGAGATCCAGAGTGGGATAAACAGTATATGCAATTAGGAGGAGAACAATGGCTTCTAACCCCAACTCACTGGTAAATGGCGAGATGACCCAATGATTACTTTGTATATACATGGCAAATCTATCGCATTTATGGCAGATACAAGTGCAACCACCAGTACTCTGGAGGCTTGTCACTACAAGGGTCCCCTTTCTGAGTCAGAACCTTCCACGGGTATCAATGGCGTATCCACACCTACATACACCACTGTTCCTCTCCTTTTAACCCCCGATGACGGCACAACCTTGTTACAACATTGTTTTACATTTACGATTATCAAAGATTGCCCTGTTAGCCTACTGGGAAGGGTCTACTGGCTCTTTTACAGCTGTCTATACACAACACACCAGATGGCATCCACATTGAAAGCCCGGTAATCCCGACTTTATGCAGGACACGTCACTTTTTTCTAACCACAGACACCGCGCCCCCTGAGTTAAAGGAGTTCACCTCCCTATGGTCCCAAGGTCCTTTCGACACCGGAATGATACCATGCACCCCTTATAAGGCCCGAGTGCACACGAATGTTGACCCCGTATACCAAAAACAGTACCCGTTGTCCCAAGAAAAGATTGAGGGTATCAGACCCATGCTGCAACAGTTTCTGACGGTATCCTGGAAGAGGTTGTGTCCCCCTTTTCCACTCCCATCAACCCTGTCCGCAAACCCGATGGGTCAGTTAGGTTTGTCCAAGACCTGCGCGCCATTAACTCACTGATAACTCCCATTGCTCCTATAGTCCCTGACGTTACAACGCTTCTTTCCTCTGTTCCCGCAACACACAGTCATTTCACAGTCATCGACCTAAAGAACGCATTTTTTGGCATTTCTGTGGACCCTGACACGGCACTACTATTTGTTTTGTTTTTTGAGGGTTGTTAGTATACACGGAAGCGCCTCCCTCAGGGGTATATTAATGCCCCAGTGGTCTTTGCCATTGTGCTCCAAACCGCTTTAAAATCGTGGCACCCCAGCCAAGGTTCAGTCCTGCTACAGTACGTGGACGATCTCCTCCTCTGTAGACCATCAGGCGAAGCCGCCAAGGCTGACGGACTGTCACTCCTACAATGGTTACAAGATTGTGGTCATAAGGTTTCACTTGAAAACTTACAATGGTGTCAAACACAGGTTGCATATCTAGGTTTTGTTTTACGGCAGGGGGAAAGGAGTATCAGTCACAAAAGGATCCAGACTGTCATGGGCCTGGTCACCCCAAGTACCAGAAAAGAAATGCTGTCTTTTCTGGGAATGATAAACTACTGTAGACAATGGATACCTGACTGCTCCTACTATGATAACATCCTGAGACAACACACTGTGGGGAACCCAGGCAAGCTCACCTGGACCCCTGAAATGACAAACGCATATAATGCTCTTAAAGAACGCTCTTATGTCCAGTCCAGCCTTGGGGCTCCCTGATTACATGTTACTATTTTATTTGTTTGCAAGGGACAACTGTAAAACCATGGCCGGCGTTCTCACCCAGGAACATGGGGGCCGCTTGCGTCCCGTAGCCTTTTTTCTCTAAAGTCATGCCAACTCCAGTCCAAGGTATGCCCTCTTGCCTACGCTCTCTGGCAGCTAGCTCGATGGCGGTGCAAATGGCTACTCAGTTCACCTTAGGACATGAAACCCACCTGCACATCTCCCATGACGTACTAACCCTCCTCAAAGGTATACACACCCAACATATGACATCACAAAGACTCTCAGGCTATGAAGTGACTCTTCTCAGCAACCCGACCCTACATATAGAATATAGCATCTCTATTGTAGGTCCTTCCGCTATCCTTAACGCTCTCCTGGGACGTAAGGGCACTGGTGACAATACCCCACCACCCCACCAGAACATGACTGTCTTCTCACCATTGACTCTGATACATCCCCCCCGCCCAGACATGTGCACAACCCCCGTACCAGAAGCTGACGTAGTATTCGTAGACGGTTTATGTACCCGTCCACACACACACCACCACTATACCATGCAGGTTATGCCATAGTCTCCCTGCCTAATATTATTCACGAGGCAGAACCTATCCCCTACCGCTCTGCACAAGCTGCCGAGCTCATTGCTCTCACACGCGCTTGCATTCTGTACACAGGTATGCCCGTTACTATCTACACTGATTCTAAATACGCCTTCGGCGTTGTCCACGACCATGGTAAGATATGGCGGAAACGCGGCTACGTAGCAGCGGATGGTAAACCCATATCACACTTATCCCTTGTGGATGATCTCCTAAGTGACCTAATGCTCCCCTCTGCCCTCACTGTTCTGCACTGTAAAGCACACATATGTAACAATGATGTCGTCCCCCAGGGGACCGGGTTAGCTGACATGGCTGCTAAACGTGCGGCCTCCACCGGCAATAGCCACCTACACCTTCCCATGTTAAAACCCCTTTCTATTGCTAATGAGTTTCTCTTCTGTGAGCTACAGCGGTACGCCATAGACACAGAGTTAGAAGACTGGTGCTATCCCACTCTACACAAAATTTCACCTCTGGTTTGATTACCAAGGACGGTAAAGTATGCATACCCCAATCCAGTGCCACACTTTTCATTGATCAATTTCACGGCGCCAGTCACCACAGCATCAAAACTACCAAACGGTTGCTTGAGTCTCATTTTTATATCACTGATCTTCTAGCCCTCACGAAGGATTATGTTTCCCGCTGTCTCACTTGTCTCGCATCCACCCCAACAACCCTCACCGTATCGCACATCAGCATCTAGAGTACCCCACGACTCCTTTCACATATCTGCAGATTGATTTCACACGTATCCCCAGGGTTGCTGGTAGGGCTCAGGAGTACGCATTTGTCATGGTAGACATGTTCTCCCGCTGGCCAGAAGTATTTCCCACTAGGGCAGAGGATGCTAAAACAGTGGTTCGCATTTTGACTCGAGAGATAATCCCCCGGTGGGGGATTCCTCTCCAGCTCAATTCTGACAGAGGCCCCGCATTTACCTCCAGATTGACGAAGAGCCTTTGTAAGGCCCTTCAGGTGGACTGGAAGTATCATATCCCTTGGCACACGCAGAGTTCTGGCCTTGTCAAGCGCATGAACCGAGCAAACAAAGATTGTCTGCGGAAAGCTACGGGGGGCACCTTTCATAACTGGAAGTCTGTCCTCCCGATAGCTTTGGCGGAAATCCGTATGTCCGTCAATCGGAATACAGGGTTTTCTCCATTTGAGATCCTAATGGGTAGACCGTTCCCCAGTCCCTGGGCCCGTCATCAGGTACTCACTGACCTCGGGGACCTCCAGCAGGTTAGGGATGAGTATGTCAGACAGTTGATTACTTCTTTAAAATCCACCAGAGACGAAGTTACGTTCAGATCTCTTTCCCAGGTACACCGACCCATCCTTTCCAGGAGGGGGACCGGATCCTCCTCAAGCACCTACAGGAGGGGAAACGTCCCGAGGATTTCGCCTACGGACCTCCCACCACTATTGTCGCCTTCACCAGAACCGCCATTCTACGGAGGCCAGCCCCACCTGGATCCATGTTTCCCGTGCCCAGCTAGTGCCTCCGAAAGACAAAGAGAAAGTCAAAGAGAAAGACAAAGAGAAAGTCAAAGACAAAGACAAAGCCAAAGGAAAGTCAAGCCCACGACAGCACCAAAGAGGTACTAGCGGTCATCCCAGAACCCGATAACGGGGACCTAAAGGTCCCGACCTCCTACGCCATGATGGGACAAAGGGAGAGTATCGAGACCTCCGAAGATACAGAACCGCCAACTACGGCCCATACCCCTAGACAGGATGATGACACACCCCATGCCACCCAGCCTCACCAGTCGTCCACTGGTTGGGTGGAAACTATTATCATGTACCTTCTTTTGGCCCTTTTTGTATCCCTACGTTGATCCTCACCAATAGACGATTATGTTGCCCTCCGCTGACACATACGCAACCTCTCCAACCTCCAATGACAGGGAAACGATCTAGTGGGATGCTACCACAACCAGGAGCACCCGGAGTAGATGCATTTGCGTGTTACCCCTTCCGCAAATGATATTTCCCACTATTCCGATGTGCTCCACTTGACGTATGTGAGGTTTCCTGGTGAAATCCCATATGTCACCATCTCGCTAGATTCATCATATGTTCTTAATTAACATATGAGGAAAAGAGGGGATTGAAGGGATTTCACCCCAGTTAAAACATCCAAAAGTCCTTATGTATCTAAATAATAAAACTCATGTTTTACGCAAGATAACTGTAGTTTAGGAATGCGGCTCACGGCTGTATCTCTGTAAAAGGTTCGCTGTCCTTGCACACTATGTCCTAGTATCCGTACACGCCAAGGCAGTAATCATTTAACTAAAACACATAGAAAAGTCCGGTCACTGTGTCCGTACAATTGAAACCATAATATGAACTTTAAAAATTCTTAGAATGTGTATTTCTCTGAATTTCTGCAAGCGTTTACGTATGAAAGTAACCAACAATAATTTTTTATGCCGCATGAGATATGTTACCTTCGCCTCAGTGTGTCACGACTGATTAACGTGGTATTTTGTATATGTTGCAAGATGTATGACGTATATTGCTTTTCCACTTGCGTAAGTGGTTTTTACAATATAAGGCTAGCGTCTTGAAATATTAAAGTCAGAGAGATTGCCAACTGAGCATAGGCATCGTTATCTGTCTGTGTTCTTTCTGGTCCAATCTCTCTCCCAGCGCTGGACGAGTGTTTCCTCTACCGAGTGTCCATCCACCAAAGGGTCAAGTGACCAGTTAACCCCTTCAGGATACACTGAGTACTTAACAGGAGGGTAATTAAAAACTTGTAGTTTAATTAAGTATCCATATTAAAAATCCTGTATCCAACATTTCAGTGACTTTACATTATTTGGTAGAGTTATTGCAATTTTAGGCTTAATTATGTACACCAAAACTCAAAATGGATTGGATGTTATAGTATTTCCCCAAATCCTTTTTATATTGTTTGAAATTATGGTGAATGTGGGATATTAATATATATATTTACACATTACATGACTTCCTAGAAGGTTCAGGAGAACATAAAATGACTGCATGCTCTGACAGTAAGTTTTTTCATTATAAAACTGAGCACCTTGTAAGTAAAGGGTCACAATGTGTGTTAACTTAGTGTGTCTGGCACAGTCGCAGTGCTTTGTGGTGCAGACATGGGGCAGTAGCCGGAGCTCACCCCTGATAGGTTTGCAGGGAATCTGTCTAAATTATCAGTGAGCCCCCCTAATTTAATATTGTAATATTATTTGTTTCTTATGCTGGACAATGTGGACTCCCTGTGATGTGCTGTTTGAAGGGAGATTAACTGGACAGACTATCTCCATCAGTACATACACACACACACAGTGCCTCTCCCCCATCTTTTAACTTTATAAGATGTTAATTAGTG
This sequence comes from Leptobrachium leishanense, assembly GCA_009667805.1. Classification (NCBI taxonomy): domain Eukaryota; kingdom Metazoa; phylum Chordata; class Amphibia; order Anura; family Megophryidae; genus Leptobrachium; species Leptobrachium leishanense. The sequence continues at coordinate 27,404 of RXON01005076.1, forward strand.
GAATCTGGTAAGAGGTGTGAGGAGCAATGTAGGCACTTATCTCCCCAGGGGGCCGTCACTGATAAAAGGCATTTATGGTTAATGATTCTTCCAGTGACTGCTTGTAAAATTAGACAGGGGGACAGGTATCTATCTCCCCTCCTAATCAAACTCTAGTTTGTGGCTCTTGAGTTCTCAGTCCGGCACATAGAGGAACGGATCGTGTCTCAGCCTGTAAAATTTTTCTGGGCATCTGACCTTACAGTAAAAGAAAAAACTCCATTATATACAACACAGGGAACATTTTACATTGCATTTTAAAAGGGAATTCGTTCATATAAATCAAGGGAACGAATTGTAATAAAATTTACATAAACTGATATATATATATATTTTCTCAGTTTATCAGTTTATGTAAATTTTATTACAATTCGTTCCCCCTTGATTTATATGAACGAATTCCCTTTTAAAATGCAATGTAAAATGTTCCCTGTGTTGTATATAATTGAGTTTTTTCCCTTACTGTAAGGTCAGATGCGCCAGAAAAATTTTACAGGCCGAGATTTAGATGAAGGAATTCCCTTTTAAAATGCAATGTAAAATGTTACCTGTGCTGTATCTGTGTTTTCCCTAAGATAAGTAAGATAACACCTGGGTGAGCTTTGCAGGCACTTTGCTCCATGCAGGACATCCACATTTGAAATCACAGGGAGTTCTGTCTGCACTGACAGGACAGGATCATCCCTCTGCCTGTCCTGTATAATATTTCTCATGCTAGCAGAATTTACAACCTCCCAGAGATGCCATCATGCCATGTACTCTGCTGCTGTTTGAGGTCAGAGGGAATGTAACAATTTCATTATATTATGCAGGTTGGAAACCATGTTACATCTCTCCAGGATACATTACTGCCTTAATATAATAATTGTTATATTGTATTTATCCTTTTGATGTCAAACAGCAACAGAGTATGTGTATCACTGGTGTGCTTGTAAAGTCTGGCTGCATATATACAACTTCTCTCACCTGAAAGCTGCAAAAAGTAAGCGGCCAGTGTGGTGACTTCATACACAGGGAAGATTTTATCTGTGCCTCAAAGCGATTCATTTGTTTAAAATGCAATAAATAATATACTTTAAATGTGCATTTTAATAAAATATATTTTAATTTAAAAAAAAGTGTGGTCTCCTCATTCAGTGGTACAAAAAGATCCCTTTCTCAATGCTGCTAACTGCTGTGTCACAAAATAAACAGTCAGAAGGCATGTTGTAGCACAGAAAGAAAACTGCTTTTTGTGCAAAAGGAGTAAGACCATGTTTCAGGCCTGCAGGACTTTTCTCAATACTTTTTCCCTCGCTTATTAATTTTTTTTAAGTTACAGTGAGCAGTAACGCCAGGTCAAGGCTTCAACCCTTGTTACTGCCCATTCACACACCATTCATTCATTATAGCTCCCTCTACACATTCATACAACACTCATACCAGTGATACACATACTCTGTTGCTGTTTGACATCAAAGGATGAATACAAATATAACAATTATTATATTAAGGCAGTAATGTATCCTGGAGAGATGTAACATGGTTTCCCACCTGCATAATATAATGAAATTGTTACATTCCCTCTGACCTCAAACAGCAGCAGAGTACATGGCATGATGGCATCTCTGGGAGGTTGTAAATTCTGCTAGCATGAGAAATATTATACAGGACAGGCAGAGGGATGATCCTGCCCTGTCAGTGCCAGACAGGACTCCCTGTGATTTCAAATGTGGACGTCCTGCATGGAGCAAAGTGCCTGCAAAGCTCACCCAGGTGTTATCTTACTTATCTTAGGGAAAACACAGATACAGCACAGGTAACATTTTACATTGCATTTTAAAAGGGAATTCTTCATCTAAATCTCGGCCTGTAAAATTTTTCTGGGCATCTGACCTTACAGTAAGGGAAAAAACTCAATTATATACAACACAGGGAACATTTTACATTGCATTTTAAAAGGGAATTCGTTCATATAAATCAAGGGGGAACGAATTGTAATAAAATTTACATAAACTGATAAACTGAGAAAACATATATATATATATATATATATATCAGTTTATGTAAATTTTATTACAATTCGTTTCCCCTTGATTTATATGAACGAATTCCCTTTTAAAATGCAATGTAAAATGTTCCCTGTGTTGTATATAATGGAGTTTTTTCTTTTACTGTAAGGTCAGATGCGCCAGAAAAATTTTACAGGCCGAGACACGATCCTTTCCTCTATGTGCCGGACTGAGAACTCAAGAGCCACAAACTAGAGTTTGATTAGGAGGGGAGATAGATACCTGTCCCCCCTGTCTAATTTTACAAGCAGTCACTGGTAGAATCATTAACTATAAAATGCCTGTTATCAGTGACGGCCCCCTGGGGAGATAAGTGCCTACATTGCTCCTCACACCTCTTATAGATCCAGACATTATATTGTTAAAGATTCCACTAATTAACATGTTATAAAGTTAAACAGATGGGGGAGAGGCACTGTGTGTGTTTGTATGTACTGATGTAGATAGTCTGTCCAGTTAATCTCCCTTCAAACAGCACAATCGGGCACCGGGCATCTGCTAATCACAGGGAGTCCTGTCCAGCATCAGAATCAAATAATATTACAAAAGAACTGAAACGAAAATGTAATGCATTTTCCTTTCGTTTCCTTTGTAATTTGGAGTGAAGGGTTTCGGATATCGTTAGCTGCACGAATACGAAAACATCTGAAAATTCGGACGAAAACGTATTAGTACTATAACGAATGCACATGTCTAAGAATAACTGCATCGACATTATCTTTAAAAGGATGGCCATTGGAGGTATGGTATAGACAGGATCAAAAGAATCCAGTTGCTCAAGGACTTGCCGAACTCCATGATTGTGCAGATCCCTCCTCTGAAAAAGAATTCCCAGGAGATGATTTCTTACAAGAGCAAGCATCATCACCTTACAAGGCCTATGACGAAGAATCCCTTCTTCCACGTGTATATATAGATGGTTGTGCTTACCACGCCTTCGTGGGAGAAGAGAGGAAACTGGTAGCTGGCATTGGTATTGCATGGACAAAAGAATATCCCAATATAGCAGTAGGATATAACATCGGTGCTAAAAGCAGCCAAGTTGCTGAATTAGCCGCAGTTTACAAAGCTTTTTAAATGGCTATAGACTATGATGTTAAAGCATTTCTGATAGTCACAATGACTCACAATGTGCAGTGTGTATGCGCGTATCACAGAGCTCCACAGCAATAAAACTCACAGTAATGTGCACTGTATGAGCGTATCACAGAGCTCCACTGCCTTTTTTTTCAGCCCCTCTCATTCCCCCCTTTGTCTCTCTTTAACCCTGTCTCATTCCCCCTCTTTCTCGTTCATTTCCCCCTCTTTAACCCCATCTCTCATTCATTTTACCCCTCTCTCTCTCTTTACCCCTCTCTTTCATTTTATCCCTTTCTCTCTCTTTAACCCTCTTTCATTTTATCCCTCTCTTTCATTTTACCCCTTTCTCTCTGTAACCCTCTTTCATTTTACCCCTTTCTCTCTTTAACCCTCTCTCATTCATTTTATTCCTTTCTCTCTTTAACCCTCTCATTCATTTTACCCCTTTCTCTCTTTAACCCTCTCTCATTCATTTTACCCCTTTCTCTCTTTAACCCTCTCTCATTCATTTTACCCCTTTATCTCTATAACCCTCTCTCTCATTCATTTTACCCCTTTCTCTCTTTAATCCTCTCATTCATTTTACCCCTTTCTCTCTTTAACCCTCTCTCTCATTCATTTTACCCCTCTTTCTCATTCTTTTTCCACCTTCCTCTCCCTTTAACCCCCCCACAAGCAGTCACTTACCAAGTTTATCAGGCAGACCCTGGTTTCATGCCCCTGTGCAAAGTATAACCAGACAGATTGTGGCACACTCAATGAACTGGCCCCTATTAGGATATACCCAGCCTTAAAAATAAACCTTACCACCTAGAACACTAGATCCCATCCACCCCCTGTATCCCCCAGACTCCCTCAAATACCACCTTCTGCATGGAGCTACTGGGTTAACCTCTCACCTGCCGGCCTGCAGCATCCCGGATTCCGAACCAGACAGGACCATCAGCAGACTCCCAGGCAGTCAGTGCTCAGCCCCGCCCCCTGACATCGGGAGTAGCGCTCTCCCTCCCCGTGGGGGAGGAGGACACCCAGCACACCATCTGCTCCATACAGCCATAGCACATTGCATCTGTCTCCTTATAATCACACAGTCCCTGCCTTCATAGAACCCCATCACACTACACCTGCCTCTCCTTCTAACTCCGTCCCCCAAGCAGTCACTCACTTTCTGAGTCGAAAGGTGCTGCCCCCTCCGGCACGTCACCTGACTCACCCATGTGATGCATCGTAGATTTGCAATACTTACGCTGCGAGTGTGCGCCGCATCACGTGAGTGGACAGGTGATCCGCAAACATCACAGGTCACGCGGGAGGGGGCAGCTCCTCTCAGACGCTCCAGATTCGGACTCCAGAGCTGCCCCACTCGCCCACAGCTAATTTCCACTCGCCAAATGCGAGCAGGCGAGTGGAAATTTTGAGGTCTGGAATAAGCTATTTAAATATAGAAGTATTTTCTGCTGATTTAACTAGAATGGAATGTCTATAGATAAGAGTATGCAGTAAAATTTTTGAAAGGGATAGAGTAGAAATTTTAAATCAAATTTGACAATCTGAGACGCACTGTCTGGAATAACTATAGTTGTTCTTTGTTAAAAATTTGATAACAATATTGATCTTTGATCTCTGTCATATAGTTCAAAAATAGTAGAATTAAATATTACTAATTATATTTGAAAAGCAACACTGCTATTTTGAGGTATTGTAAATATTATATTTTAAGAATAAATATAAGGGATCTATAGAGAAAGTAAATATTTAAATGAAGAGGTAGATTTTCAGTGACGTCGAATTTACTCTAACTGGATATGTACGGTTCATTCATTCAGATCATTCCTGGACACGACACACAATACTTTTTTTTTTGAGAAAGGATTTTACCAGGAAGGATACATTAAGATTTCTCTTGTTTTCAAGTATGTCCTGGGTGGCGAGTATGTACCGTTAGGTGTCTGCCAAGGACACTTACTGGAGAGGTTGCTCACTGGGATCGAACCCATGACTCCACAGGCTCTCTCCATACATTGATTCAGATCATTCCAGGACAAGACACACAATGCATTCAGGATATTACATCTCATTTAATTAGGACCACACCTAAATTTTCCCTCATGGGAATGAACAATTCTAACTCTCGTGCATTGATTATCTGATTGATAATTTTCACATATTCCAAAACAATACATTATATCCAAAGAATATTGCTGCTGTAACTACAGATTGAATCCAGATCTTGGACAGGTAATGTATGAAAGCAAATTAAGGAATTAATGTAATTATATATATCTGGAGTATTTCTTGCAATACATAGATCCGGAATCTTTAAAATATTTCTATTCTGCAGATAGAGATATAAAAAAGGGAATCGGATGCCAGGATTCTATCCTAAAGTAATTGTTGCAATGATATACAGATATATATATATATATATTGAATTTGGAAGTTACTGTGAGTGAAGCTAATGAAAAAGGAATTATATAACTACAATATAAAAAGCAGAAGATTAGAAGCTTAATTCTCGTTATTAGGGGAGGATTCACTAAATAAGCTTGTATTACTTATCATTCTAGAAATAGAATAAGTGATAGCTCATCTCTTGTTGATCCACGTAGCATAGAGAGATACATATATCTCTACAAGATCTAGCTTGTTAAACATTGGTTTGCTGGGAAATACATGTTAATTGTTTTCGTTAAGCAGAAATGTTTATTAACCATCTGTGTATAGTTACTGATAAAGTAAATTATATTAATCATATATGCAGTTACTAACAGGAGATATATATATATTGGGAAGCTAGTAGTCTATGTGCTGATGAATGTTGTTGTTGTTTATAAATCTTTGGTAATGATATGAGATTTGAAACTTTTTTGTATACGTAATAAATATATATAGGTTTTTATCTGGTTGTTGATTATTATATTTTTTAAAGCAAAACACATACAATTAAAAGAATTTAGGAGAATTTCTAGGAAATATAGACAACTGATATTTATATCTCGTATAAATTTCTTATTGAATACATCTTCGACAGCTGGGGCAAATATATCCATGTTGTGAGCTGGGGGGCAAATATATCCATGTTGTGAGCTGGGGCAAATATTGGGGGAATAAATTGATATTGAGGAAGAAATTAATTGATATTGGGGGAAGAAATTGATATTGGGGAGAAATAAATTGATATTGGGGGAATAAATTGATATGCTGTGGGGAGAAAGTAATTGGTATTCTGGGGAGACATTAATTAATTGGTATGCTGGGGGGAGAAATTTAATTGGTATGCGTTGGCTTAGGTGTTGAATAAATTGATATTGGTACATTACTGTGAGTTTTATTATTGCGGAGCTCTGACACCCTCATATACACTGCACATTACTGTGGAGCTCTGACACCCTCATACACAATGCACAAGTTTTAGTGCTACATACCCCCGGGATGATATATGGCTATGTTTGTGAATGTATGGCTTGGCTGTAATGCATGTATTTGTCTTTAAACAGGCTGCTGTGTGTGTAAAAGTCTGCATCTGTGTTCTTGTTGCAGTCCGGCGTTGCCCCCTTGCCCTGCACCCTAAAGGCTGTTATTGCTCCTAGAATTGCCACATTATCTGCTGCCTGTACTTCACAAAGTAAGAATGACTTGTAAAATTGTCTCTGTCCTTAAAGGGTTAATAAAGGAGTATTTATTGGGACACGAAAAATAGTCATAATAATCACAATTTTTCCCTGCCCGCGAGAGTACCCCCACCTAGTTTTCCAGAAAAAAAGCACTGATTACGTGTATGACTCTGGCTATACTTAAAGAACCCTCTCTGTGTACCGACCCTGCTATTCCTGACAACCCTGCTTTGTGTACTGACCCGGCTATCCCTGACAACCCTGCTCTGAGTATCACTCATGGCATATGGCTGACCATCTCTCCAGGTGATAAGATCCCTGTTACCTTGACTAAGTGTGTCCTCCTATTCTGGTGTCTGTTAACCCATGCTGGGTGCCTCACGATCTGTTCCCTGCAGATAGTTAATGTTACCAACCATCAAAGGATCGGAGGGGTAGATTGTATACGGTGTTCAGGGACCAGTGTCATAGACCCAAGAGGCATCCGTGACAAAAGGTGAGTATTAACACCCGAATACAAAAATTTATTATTGGATAGATGCTGTCAGCAGCATAGCCCAGTTATTTAAGGGGGTAAAAAAAGTGGTGAGTAGTTTACCTTGGGGGGGGGGAGTTGACTGCAACTCTATTCCTCTGGTTTCAGCAGCGTCGATGCCAATACAGGTTTGTGTGCTTATTATTGTGAGGAGATTGCGGTTTATATCTACTTTTGTATTTTTCAAGCAGCGATCATCATTACAGTTTAATAATTTTAGGCCACTGTCCATTTATTAGAAAATAATCCAGCACATGGGCATCTCCATGAAAGGGAGTCACACTTAAAATTTGTCTTTATTGGGACAAATCTTTATCAGAGAAGCAGTGTGTGAGCAGGTGTGACAGACACAGATAAAACACCCATGGGCAACTGAATTTCCCGTGAGGCTCTTCAAACCTTATATACCAGGCTCAGGCTGATCAATCTGCAATGGAGATGTAGTGTTCAAAAGTCTGGAGGGTCGGGGGCGTGGCCTGACAGCCGATGGAGATGGCAGCACTGTAGAGGAGCTCCGGCTAGAACCGAGCGAAACGGGGGAATTTTGTCCTAACTAGAGGTACCATAACCACCAAAAAGAGAGCACAGCCTGCCCCTGTCCCGAAGGGACCCTCCAGCTCTCAAAAACGGGGTGATATTGGCCAGTATTTTGCGGACACGCCACCTGTTAACAAGCCGCCGCAAGGCTCCAAAATGACGCCGCTCACGCAGCTCTCTCACACTCCATCCCCGGCCAGCAGTCTGACACACTCGGTCGAATCCAGGGTGTCTGTAAGGGACATTCTTCGTACCTTGCCGACGAGAGAGGACCTAGAGATGCTGCTACAAAAGTTAGAGGATTCGTTTACAGCACGGACAGGGACTATCGGAGCAGATGTAAAGCACGTGGGATCTCGAGTACAGGCCTTGGAAGAGGTGAGGGAGCGAATAAAAGACTGTTTGTTACACCTGGAGTCGGGTATGCAATCTCATGCTTTACACCTACAACGGCTGCACTGCACACTTGACGATCGGGATAACCGGGGTCGCCGCAATAATCTGCGTATCAGAGGATTGCCAGAGTCACAAGATACTCGTGAATCTCCCTCTGACATCCTGAGACCTATCTTCAATGCCTTGTTGCGCTGCTCCCCGGAGGACCCAGTACATTTTGATCGCGTGCACAGATCGCTAAAACCTCGAGGAGCCCCATCAGCGGCACCCAGAGATGTTATCTGTAGGCTACACTATTAATCGCCATAAAGACGACATCCTCCAAGCAGCTCGTAACCGGGAGGTACTCGATATGGAGGGAAATATATTGCAGCTCTACCCAGACCTATCTTGGGCCACATTACAAGCCAGAAGGATTTTGAAACCCTTGACAGAAGCTTTGCGGGAACGACAAGTGAAGTATAGGTGGGGATACCCGTTTGCCTTACAGACGACGCTGGACGATAACCATTTTGTGATCTCTGGAATGGGGGATTTGCCCCCTTTATTGTCGGCCCTGGGTTTGGACAATGTGTCCATCCCTGAATGGTATGGAGGCGTAAATCTAGATCTGACACCCCCACCTCCTCAATCCCAACGTCCAAGGTGGCAAACACCGCTGAAAAGGAGCCGTGGTTTGACCAGGTCTCAACCATCCACTCCATTGCAGAAGGCTCCGGATTAATTCCTGCTCACCTCCGAGGACCTATGTGGTTCCATGTTCTCTTCTCCACAGCGTGGTTGAAGGCCCTACGACAGGTTCAGTATTGGCTTTTGTTTTGATGGTGACTGTTATGTGCCGTTAAGGCAGCTGGCACCAACAGACATCCCCCCTTGTTCCAGATTTCGTTTAAGGTTCCCCGCCGTTTTTCTTCTCTCCGGTGGCATTTTCTGACCGGTTTTCTGTGACGTTTTGACACCCCCCCAGCTGCGGGTGAAATTTTTTCTTTTTTCTTTCTTTGTTGCCCCCTTTTTTCTCTGGAGGCGACGAGATTTTTAAAACCTGGATGATATAATTTTGATTTGCAGGTTTTACACCGTCACTTAGGAATAAAAAGCAATAACACAAAACTAGACTTGCAAACATACAATCTCGATATATAATGTACAGTTCAAATAGCCTCAGTAAGCAGGGAAAGTTGGAAGGTTCACATTTCAATAAACAGTGGTAATAAGAGTCTATAACATAGAGTAACAATCAGCTTCTGTGAACATAGAACCAGAAAATAGGCAAAATCTGATATCAGTATAAAAATACAGACGAGTTTCAGTCCCATGTGTGTCTCATATCTCAAGTCAGAGAATCAGTTATATATTAATAGCCATGTTGTAAACAAAGAAGTTTTAATAGGGGACAAGGCGCAAATGTATAGTAACGATTAAAAGAGAGAAAAACAGGTTGGCAAATGTGTCAGGAAGAAGTAACGAAGACAGAAAAGAGAAGATAGGAATAGGAAAAAAGGAGAGAGAAGGGGAAGAGAGAGAAGAAGAGAAAATGAGAGGAAAAAAAAAAGGGGGAGAGGGAGAAGGGGAAGACATTCAGGACCGCCTGTTACAGAGGCCCACCGGAGGTGGCCGGCAGGTACACCCAAGTCAGCAGAGGAACAGACTTGCATCCAGCGGGTATAGCCCAGTTAATGGGGGCAACTTGCCATGACAAGCTCCAATCCCAGTTATGACCCAGCCATCGAAGTAGGAGAGAAGACGAAGAAGAGAATTCCATCCAATAATACCATGTCAGACGGAAGACTGTGTCCCCCATCTGTCCTTTGGTACTTGAGACATTTCACTCGATTGGGTTTCCGACAACCTCTCCACTAACATCCGAAGTGAGGGTCTAGTTGTAGTACGCCAATGCAGCGGGATGAGGGTTCTCGCCACCAGCAAGATGCGAGATAGGACTGATTTCTTAAGGGCTGTGTTCGAGAGAGGAATATGGCTCAGCAAAAAAGGTGTACGGGTAAAGTCCAGGGAGACGGTAGTCAGGTGAAGTATCAGAGCATGTACTGCGCGCCGAAAGGGTCTCAATTCCAAACAATCCCACCACAGGTGGAGGTAGGAACCTCTGTCTCTTTCACATCTCCAACAAGTATCAGGGACCGTGGGGCAGAACCGAGAGATCCACACCGGGGTCGTATACCAAAACATCGTCAGCTTACATGATGTTTCACATAGTTTAGAAAGTGGAGAGCCATGGTGTATGACAAAAAATGTTCTAGACCAGTCCGAATCCGATACGCAATGACCCAGTGCGGTGTCCCAGCGGCCAAGATGAAAGGGGAGTTCAGACATTGTTAATTGTAATAACTTGTAAATGACCGATATGCTCTTATCGAGCGGTATGGCCAAGGAACAGAAGGTCTCAAATTGTGAAAGAGGACGTACCATAGGCACGCCATTAGTTCTGGAGTGCAGAAAGGTTTGTATTTGGTGATAAAGCGGTCAAGGGGGGAGGGCTATCTGCAAGGGTAGGAATGGGCAAGAATTGACCATTTTGAAGGACATGGTATGCCATGAATTGTGGTTGATCGGTGAACCGTTGGTGTAGCGATGAACGTACACCTCCAGGCATATCAGGGTTGTGCGACAGCGGCAGAAGTGGGGATGGAAAAGATGAGAGGGAGTGAGGAAGGCGGGCCAGATGCCAGATCCGCAGTGTGGTAGATGGAATGGAAGCCGACAGCGAAGCGCATGGAAGACTAGTAGGGGGGATCCAGGGCAATGTCCAAAGTGGCAGTGTAGTCAATCGTCTCTCCAGATCTAACCACTTCCTTTCCGAGCCCACCTCCATCCAATTCACTATGCGGAAGAGATGTGCCGCACAATAAAATAATTGCACATCCGGAAGGCCCAGTCCACCTTTGTCCTTTGGCAGACACATCGAGGAGAGCTTGACACGGGGTCTCCCTGTGGGCCAGATAAATTCCAGGAACGTAGTGCGTATAGTTGCCAAAAGACCTTTAGGCAGGGGCAGAGGAATGGTCTGTAGGAGGTATAGAAGTCTCGAGAGGATATTCATTTTAAGAACTCCTATCCTCCCTAGACATGAGAGAAATTTAGACGTCCAGTTTATCAAGCCCGAGCGGATGTCTTTAAGTAAAGCGCCAAAATTCAGAGTCGTCACAACTGTAAGGTCAGCATGGAGCCAGACGCCCAGATATTTCATTTGGGTCGAACACCAGCGGAATGGGTAGAATGTCGTCAGAGTCCGAGCGATTCGGGAAGGGAGAGAGACGTTCAGGATTTCAGATTTATTGTTATTAATTCTATAGCAGGATAAAGTGCCAAAAGTATCCAGTTCATGCATCACAGCCGGCAAAGAGATAACAGGGTCTGTTAACAGAAATAACAGGTCGTCTGCATACGCAGAGACTTTGTGATGAAAGCGGTGACCTTGGATTCCAGAGATTCCTGGGTTGGCGCGAATGGCCAAAAGAAGCGGTTCTAAGACAAGTGCAAAAAGTAAGGGGGACAGGGGACAACCCTGTCGGGTTCCATTCAGTATGGGGAAGTTGCTCGTTAGTGCACCATTAATCTTGACTCTCGCCGTGGGCATATGGTAAAGTACCTCAATCCATCTCCCAAAGCCCGAGCCCAGTCCCATTTCATGAAGCGTATGTTTAAGAAAGGGCCACAGCAACCTATTGAAAGCTTTCTCTGCATCGGTCGAAAGCAGGATAAGCGGCGTGCAATACCTTTGGGCCAAACTGATTGCATCTAGAACTCGTGTTGTAGCGTATCTAGCTTCTCTTCCCGGAACAAAGCCTACCTGGTCAGAATTAACCAGACGGGGGAGGTAAGGTTGCAATCTGGTGGCCAGAATTTGAGCAAGTAACTTAACATCCCCGTTAATAAGGAAGATCGGTCTATAGTTCGAGCATAACAATTGTAAGGATATAGAGTCACCCAGCACGCAGACAAAACCCAGAAAGGTAAGGAAAACCCTAATCTGAGAAGCTGGTCCTTGATAGTGGCCAGTTACTAATCTAAAATACATAGAAGTACAGGTCAGGGACAGGAGAGATATCGTAGTAATAACAAGCCAGAGGTTGGTACACGAGATAAACATATGCCAAGGAATAAACACAGAAATCACAGTCAAATATACAAGCCAGAAGTCAAACCAGAAAATCAAATGCAGGAGCAAGAAGATACGTGCTGAGGGCTAGAATAAACCACATCAGGGCTCAGAGCACAGTCAGTGACTGATATTTAAAGGCCTAGATCCCTGATCAGGTGCAGCAGTCAAAGTGGCCTGATTCAGAGACTGGCGCCCTCTCTATTGGTAAGGCCGCAATGCAGGAGCACCAGCAGGCATGTCAGCAATGGGTCTTTGTTAGGGATGAGCTGTTCGGTTCGATGTATTCGGAGTTCGATTCGAACATCGCCAGTTCGGATGTTCGCGACCTACGAACATTTCCGCGTGTTCGCCGCATGTTCGCCCACAATGCACCACAATGCACTTTTTCCACTGGCCTGACGCTTGTAATTGGCTACAGCCTGCACCTGACCACAGTTTAGGTGCAAGACAGGTGCAAGACTATGCCAATCACGGCTCAGAGTCCTGATTGGCCAAATTTTGCCCAATCATGGGCTCACAGAGCTAAATCCCGCAGCACACTATATAAGGCTTGAACCCAGCCCAGCCAGCACATGTTTTTCTGCAGGAGTGAGAGGAGATTGTTCTGTCAGTGTGTCTTCTCACCGCCAGTGACAGCTATTGGGGGGGTCTCACTTGTTGCAGATATCTGGGAATTGTGGAAAGTGTGTCTTCTCAGTAAGTGACAGCAGCAATTTGGGGGGCTCACTTGTTGCAGATATCTGGGAATTGGTGGTGGAAAGTGTGTCTTCTCAGTGACAGCAGCAATTTGGGGGTTCACTTGTTGCAGATATCTGGGAATTGGTGGTGGAAAGTGTGTCTTCTCAGTCACTGACAGTCAGCTATCAGGGGGGCTCACTGATTTATAGGAGGTTCCTGGGAATTGTAATTTGTGTCGTCACTGCCACCCATCAGGGGGCGCACTGATTTATAGGAGGTTTCTGGAAATTGTAATCTGTGTCTTGTCACTGGCTGCCAGCTATCAGGGTGTCTCACTGAGTTATACCAGAGTTCTGGAAATATTTAATCTTTATACCAGAGTTGAATCAGAGTTCTGCATATCTCCAATCTTTATACAGGAGTTGAATCAGACTTCTGTATATCTCCAATCTTTATACCAGAGTAGAATCAGAGTTCTGTATATCTTTAATCTATATATCACTCACCATGTCAGAAAGACCAAAAAGGACAGGCAGATGCTCCCAGACACAGATAAGAGGGCAAGCAGCCTCTGTGTCAGGAGGCTGTGCCTCTGGTTGTTGTGGACGTGGTGCATCCTCTGCAGGGGCACGCTTGTCCTTTCTAACTGGTGCCGGCCGTCTTAAGCAGCAGCAACATACAGAGGATTTGGTTGATTGGCTAACCAGGCCATCCTCATCCTCCGAGTCCTCTGCCAGCCAGGCTTGTAGTGGTTTATAGTCCACCTCAGCTGCCAACGCATCTAATGCAGCCTCCATGTCCACAGCTACTCCTGCCATAGCCTCACTATCACACACGGAGGAGTCAGCTGAATTGTTTGACTACAATGACAGTAACATGCTGCTTGAGGATGCGCAGCAACTACAGTGCTCTGATTCAATCTCTGAGGCTGAGGAAGGGAGTATAATCAACCTAGAGGAAGGGGGTGCCAGTGATGACACACAAATAACTGGCACTCATGTTGCCCCAGCAGCTGTGGCATACTGCCAAGTTGGCTCCAGTGACGAGGAGATAGGGGGTGATGACAGGTGGAACTCGACATTAGCAATGCTGCAGCGTCTGCAGAAGCAGCAGAGGGTCATCAACGAGTACCTGTGTGAGTATGCACAAGGACAGGTTCAGGTCAACTTGTTTCCCCCCCCCACAGTGGCTGATGATCAAGGATGCATGCACTGTGCTGTCACCATATGAGGAGGCAACAAGGATGGTGAGCAGGGACAGTGCATGCATCAGTGACACAATTCCTTTAGTGTTCCTGCTGGAGTGCACTCTGCAGGGAATTATAGATGTGGCACTAGAGGCAGAGCAGCGGGAGGAAGAGGAGACCTTCCCTAGCTCTCAAGGCCCCAGTCTTTCCGCAGACAGCATTCCTGCGGGTCCTCAGATCAGACAGGAGGAGGATGAGAAGGAGGAGAAATATTTAAGTAGTGGGAGCATTGAAGGTGGGGATTCCTCAAGGGAAGGTTTTGTGTCCCCAGAAACCCAAGGACTAGTACGTGGCTGGGAGGAGAAAGTGCACGATGGGGTCATCCTCATTGACCAGGAAGATGCAGGTCACAGAACTGGTGTCCGGCGCTAATACTCGTAGTCTTCGGCTTCAGTAGAGGCTATCCAGCCTGGAGGATACGTACTCAGTGGATCAAGTTGATGAATGCGGAGCAGAGGGAAAAAAAGAGAATTTTGTGCAGACTGTATTTTCCCAAATAGAACAATTGCAAGCAGAGAATATACTCACATTTTCTGTTGCCAATTTAAACAAAGAGGCACCAAAACGAAGGAAAATCAGTGAATTAAACCAAGGGGCACCGATTCCCCTATCAGAGATCCAAAGGTCATGTTTTTAAATGTTTCTATACATCCTACAAATCCGCCACTTCACGGGCAGGATATGGAGACCTCCTAGGCACCCTTATTTCATGGAAAACTCACTGTTCCTTTAAAAACTTTTTTTTTAAACTTTTTGTCCTTAGTTCCTGTCCCCCCGGGGCACTACCCAGACCCCCATACACCTTTTATGGCAAATATCTTGCATATATGCCCTCTTGGAGGGCACTCTAAAATTCGAACTTTCGAGTCCCATTGACTTCCATTGAGTTCGGTTTGTGTTCGAATGCAAACTTTTTAAATTGTTCGAGTTCGAATGCGAACCAAGCACGGGGGTGTTTGGCTCATCCCTAGTCTTTGTCTGGTTTAGGAATTAAGGTTATAGTGGCCTCAAGAGTAGCTGGGTGGAAATGGCCTTTATCTACTAAGGAGTTGAAGAGAGAAACCATGCGTTTGGGGAGTATATCCAAAAACGCTTTATAATACTCCACAGGGAGGCCATCCGGTCCCGGACTGCGTCCCGTCTTAGCATCCTTTAGTGCCGATGCCAGTTCTGGGAGAGAAATCGGCGTTCCTAAGACGTCCGCCTCAGTAGTCGATAGTTTGTGTTGGATGTTGCGCAGCAGATATAAGGGACGCGTTGGCCAGATTGGGATATTGCGTGTCCTGAATAGCATACAATTCACTAAAGTAATCGCAAAA
>RXON01005077.1:0-20954 GCA_009667805.1 Leptobrachium leishanense
CACACATGGATATGGCCCCAGCTCATGGATATGCCCCAGCTCATGGATATGCCCCAGCTCACACATGGATAATGCCCCAGCTCACACGTGGATTTGCCCCAGCTCATGGATTTGCCCCAGCTCACACATGGATATGCCCCAGCTCATGGATATGCCCCAGCTCACACATGGATATGCCCCAGCTCACACATGGATTTGCCCCAGCAGCTCATGGATATGCCCCAGCAGCTCATGGATATGCCCCAGCTCACACATGGATATGACTCCGCGCACCTGCCGCCGCCGCCGCCGCTTTTGTCTCCCTCTGAGCGTGCGTCCGGTGGCAGGAAACTTGGGCACTCGCCTTGGGGAGCCACGTGACCGCGATCTCGCGGTCACGTGGCTCCCCCAGGCGAGTGCCCAAGCTCCTTGCCGCCGGACGCACGCTCAGAGGGAGACGAACGCGGCGGCAGCGGCGGCAGGTGCGCGGAGTCATATCCTTGAGCTGTGAGCCGAAGCGCGGATGAAATTGGAATTTTTCCCACGGCACACCAGACAGTATCTCACGGCACACTAGTGTGCCGCGGCACAGTGGTTGAAAAACGCTGTGTTAGAGGGTCCAGAGGACAGGTTTGGGGAAACACTGTCGCATATGATAAACCGGACATGGACCCAATGGTAGGTTTCTGCTTTGCCTTCACAGAAAGACACTCTTCAGTGCTGTTTGCCAGCATTATGGGTGATTAAGCATCATGATACGTGTAGTTCTGAAACGTCTAGGATGCCACGGTTTCACCAACACTGAGCTATAATATTGATGGGCAAAGTGATTGTTGGAAGGCGGTTCGATTTGTACTGAAAAAAAAAAACTACATTGGTTTAATGTGGGTATTTATGGGGCTAGAGCTTTTAGTGTCAGGTGGGCATTGATTTCATGGGGGAGGTAGGTTTAGAAAATAGGGGGTTGAAGTTTAGTTGGGTATTGACAGTTTGGGCTCTTATGGTTAACCTTGGAAATTTGGGTGTGGATTAGTAGGGGGGGTGGATATAGCATAAATATGGTGTTTGCTTTTATTAAAGGGCTTTTGAGGTCCTGGATGGGTGTTGAGGGCACTAGGTGTGCCATACATGCCACTCTATGCATTTGATGGGTCTACAGTTCTCAGTGTGTATGGGTTCAGCGTCGCAGGAATCGTTTAAGTTCTCTTCATACATTGTCTACAGTATTGAATGTCCATGTTAATTATTCCTGCAGAAGCCTCTCAACCAGCTCTGTCTCGACCGCTCTCCAGGGTGTTGAACAACTATTTCACAGGATGCGTTTTACTGTCCAACCAGTGCCTCTCGATGGTTTTTGAGCTTCTTTCTTGCCCACCCCTTTTTATTTGTCACGTTAACGGAGTCTGTGGTTGATAGGCTTCTGGGTGTCTTTACAAAACCAGGTCCCTGCACCAAAACAACTCAAATAAGCTGGTGTTATGGTGCCTAAAGTGTCCATTTAAGATGGGATAATAAGGGCACCTACTGAGAATTGAAAGAATTTCTGGAAATATTTTACGATTATTTATTTTTTACTCATGGAAATGTGTGTTTTGTATATTTCGATCTTTCTAGTTTTTGTTCTTTCTTTGTTTTTAGTATCTTCAAATGATGCAAATTCCTATGGCAATGTGTAACAACAAGACCATGTAAGTTTCTGCTTTTTTTTTTTTAATGCATATTGTGTATAATGGGATAAAGGAAAGTTGGTAACCAAACCGAAACCAAGAGAAACCTGGAGAGATGGGGATTAGGGATGAGCTGTTCGGTTCGATCAGTTCGGAGTTCGACTCGAACATTGGCAGTTTGAAAGTTCCCGAACTTCGAACTTTTTGGCGTGTTCAAGTTCGAACTTTTTTTTTGAAAAAAGTATAAAACATGCTTAAAAATACTAAAAAAATCGAGAAATAAAGAGACTCTTTACTGCAGAATATTATAAGCAACGGTTTATTAGATATTGGTTTAAAAAACTACCTAATGTCTAGGTGCAAAGATTCTCACCTCTAAATGTCCTGTGCTCTCAAACGGCGGAAACAACAAGTGTTTAATTAGTGTTTGCTTCTAATTAGTCTGGTCTCATGAATTTGATACATTGCCTGCAGACTGGATGTGGCTGCTGCACATGTATGAACAAACACTGTGCTTGTTCTGAATTCTAAGAAGTGTTCATTTCTACTATATGATTGTCTGATATGCTGTTTAACCCATTAAGGACCAGGGCTCTGTAAAGCCAATCATTAATGATGTAGATGTTACGTCATTTGTCATCAAGGGCTTAATAAAATCTTTATCACACTCCTTAGAATTAAACGTAATATTCCAGTATTTGTATGTCATGTACCTCTCCCGAAGGGCCTATGTGAGCATACAATTATTATTGTGTTAGAAATGTCTATCATAAAGCGTACAAACTGAGTCCCTAGAGTCTCTGACTATCCATTGTCATATATACCTTGCTTTATACATAAAATACATTCCCTCATCTAACAGGATAGTAGCCAGTCCCTGTGCATTTTAACCCCTTAAGGGTGGCTAGGTGTCGTGTGTGGGTCTCTGATGGCGATGTTTCTATACATCCTACAAATCCGCCACTTCACAGGCAGGTTATGGGGACCTCCTAGGCACGATATTTGAAGGAATTTTTCGTTTTTATTTTTAACCCTTATTTTATGGAAAACTCACTGTTCCTTTAAAAAATGTTTTTTAACTTTTTGTCCTTGTTTCCTGTCCCCCAGGGCACTACCCGGAGCCCCATACACCTTTTATGGAAAATATCTTGCATATATGCCCTCTTGGAGGGCACTCTAAAAATCGAACTTTTGAGTCCCATTGACTTGCATTGAGTTCGGTTCGAGTTCGAGTTCAAACTCGAACTTTTGAAATTGTTCGAGTTAGAATGCGAACCGAACACGGGTGTGTTCGGCTCATCCCTAATGGGGATAGAACATCTTGGAAATCAAGTGGGTGCGCACATTGATTTTTAGTAGTTTTGGTAACAAATATTAGTCAATGACAGTGGAGTCAATAGGGTTGGTGTCACACAATGCAGTAAATCATGGTGTTGGCGGCTTGAGTTCAGGCTGTTCCAGTGCAGCCAATGATGCGCCCTTGAGTCGGCGCATGCTGGCTGCGCCTCTGCCCCATTGAAGACAGCAGGGTGTACCTGTACGCCCTGCGTCTTCAAAGCCGTCCTGCCGCCAGGATGGGATAGAACATCCTGCGGCAGGAAGGAGTTAAAGGAACACTCTGTTCGTCCTGACCACTTTATTGATTTAAAGTGCGGGAGGAGTGCACCCCCGCTCCACCGTTATGGCATAAAAGCTCGGTGGAGTTTATTCCACCCCACGCAGCGTTGCTAGCAGTTGGGATTTTTCATTTTCTGACTGCCTATCACAAGATGAGTCGTTGGCACTCTGACAGCATGCCGATGTCCCCCTATGAGCCTGATTTGCAGTGGCAATCAGTCTGAGAGGCAGCCGGTGGATCGCATCTGCGCATGCACGCTCGGCTCCAATCCATTGTTCTGCACAGGCGCTGCAGAAGTTCCATAGCGCTGTGTAAATTGCGGTTCCTATGCTTTCCAAGTAGCTTAGTGCAGATTGTGCAGAAAATCCTCAGGGACTTCTGGGTTTGCGAGTCCTTGAGCCGAAGAAGAGGAGCTACATGTGCCGAGGGAGAAAATGTTAGTAAAATCACCCAAAAAGTAGAAAATATTTGTCCGACTGTCAGCGGCTTCTTCCTAATTCGTTAAGTGCAAAAATAAACTCTTTTAATTGATACAGAGTCTTAAAGGGACACTACCTGCACTCAGTCTCTTCTTTATCATACACTGATCTGTTGTGTCATTTGGATCTGTCATAAGCTACAATCTCCGTGTGAAACCAGTTTTTCAATAAAGTATTGTGAATCGCACACACCCATTTAACCCTGTTCACTGCCATATTCTTTACATAAAAATGGTATTTAATTTATGAATAGTTGTTTAAAGTGGGACAAAACGGCAATTTTTGCATAGACTGCTGTACAAGGATTTCCCCTATTTCACTTAAGTAGTTAAGTCAGTGGTTGCCAACCCTGCTCCTCAGGCAGACATAACGGGCCAGGTTTGCAGGTATCTGAAGAGCGGCACAGGTGATATGATTTGCTGCTTAGTGATTGCAGGGTTCCGTCTGTATTTCCTAATATCTCTAAAATCTGGCCTGTAAGGGGAACCTGAGGACCAGGTTTGGGAACCACTGCTTTAAGATAAAAGCGCCAGGCCTTCACTTTATGGCTCAAGCCACTATTCCTACCAAGCAACATGTCGGACGTTGTTACTGATGTCTGTAAACTAACTGCTCCTATACGTTGTAATCTTTTGTATAGCAACTGATAATGTTCCTCTAGCCCAGTGTTTCCCAAACCTGTCCTCAGTTCCTTCAACCAGGCCAGATATTGCAGATCACCTTGGGGAAATGCAGACTGAATCCTGCAATCACT
This sequence comes from Leptobrachium leishanense, assembly GCA_009667805.1. Lineage (NCBI taxonomy): Eukaryota > Metazoa > Chordata > Amphibia > Anura > Megophryidae > Leptobrachium > Leptobrachium leishanense. The sequence continues at coordinate 4,498 of RXON01005077.1, forward strand.
GAGCAGCAAATCAGATCCCCTGTGCGGTGCTACCACTATCTGGCGTGTCAGCAGGTCCTGAGGACAGCTTTGGGAAACACTGCTCTAGCCAGATACAGTAGCAACCAAGATCCTACGACAAAGTATCCTTTTTACTGTCCCTTAAGCTGAACGAAGCACTTTATTACATTTTGGCATTATGAATCGTGCAGGTCACATGGCACGGCAGCACAAACCTACATAGAGTCCTATGGACTCCAGGAGGTGACACTCGTGGTGGCGAGCTAGTGCTGCCACAAGTATCCAGGAGGGTTAGCTGCCGTTACGGGGCGGTCTGCGCGCAATCTGCGTGCGTGCATAACGGACAGACGTACTGACGAAAGTTATTGTAGACACCACACAGTCCGTTTTTGTTGACAGACATACAAAAAAGTGTAATTAGGGGAAACAAAATTGATAGGAAAAATTATAATAATTTGAAAAGGATATGAAAAGCCATTTTGTGCGTCAATGTGCTGGACGTCGCAAATGAGCTGCGTCTGACATCTCCTTGGACGTGGCGCACTCTGCGCGTCCGTGGTGGCGGTTTTACGTTCTTGCCTAACTTGCGTCCGTTTGCCACGTTCGGTGCGCACGCACTTGGTGTGTGGGTCTCTATTGATCAGGATTCTATGCTACGACGGACGTTAAACTGTGCGGCAACACGGACGTGATCACTGCGTTCGTCTGACACGGGCCTTAGAGCCAGGGCCCTGATAGAGCCCGTTATGTTTTATATAACAGTGTGCTTTACATTTGCTGGATTGCTTTAAAGCTGGACAGCTCCGCCGGTAAAGCAGGCGTCCTATGGCCATCCATATATACGATCTCCACACTCCTTCTCTGTTCAAAGTATTGCTTCGATGCCAGGAAAAGGGCTGCCCCAGTATACCGGTGCTCGATATCCTGCATCACGGAGACTTAATAAAAGTCTTTATTACTTAAAGACTTTGTTGTCAATGAAGTGTTCATTACTTTAACAAGTCTGTGTTGCAGTGTGTGTGTAAAATATATATATATATATCTCCACTACTGTTAGGGTGGTGAGGTGTTACTGGATGGATTACCTATGTTATGTATATTATTAGAAATGTTATTACTCTCTACAATTCACAAATGTAATATTAAAAAAGTTTTTTTTTATTTATCCCCCAGGATTAAATCGAGGAAGCTGCAGCCCTCTCAGACGTCTGTTGGTCACATCACAGCGTGGATACATGCGATTTATAGCTTTCCGATGAATCGAACGTAATTTAAATTGTTATCATGGAATTTGCATCAGGGCGAGTTAATTTTCACTTTAATCTTGTGCATAAAAATCTCTTAACCACAGAAACTGTAGTGAATAGATGGTAAGCGCCACACAACACGTGCCACTGGAACTGCCTATACATTGAAGGAAGGCAACAACCAAATCGGATCCACCCGCGCATTTCAGGTGTTTGCCGCTAATTCATGGTTTAATTTAACGTTGAGGTAATCAGACAGATCGAGTAAAAGCTCTTCGACATCCTACGCCAAAAATTTGTCACGTTTAAGTTCACAGAACGAAGAACTAAGTGCAGTCACTGCTTTTAACCTACAAGACTAACGAATTGAAAGTGACGCGTCCGTGGGAGATGCGTCCTGCCTGCTGGGAGGTGTCCACCCTGGCGAGGCTTCAGGGACTGTTTGGCTGAGCTCAAAGTGCATTATTTCATGGAAAAGCAGAATCGCACAAGATAACCAGTGATGAGCTGCAATTTGGCCTTTCTTTTTGCATGCTTAAGGCTAGGGACAGATGAGCGCATTTTCTGCAGCCACCGTCAAAATGTACGTCGATGCGTGCGCACGCATTTTTTCACGGAATGCGCTTGAGTGGTCGGACGATGCTCAATTCTGGACGTATTCCATGACGGTGGGGTGAAAAAAGAGAAAAATCAGATGAATCTAATCACTTGAAAAATGAAAAAATAAGGGCAAGGGCTATAAAAAGTCGTTTCGGGGATGGTGGCGTTTTTCTAAGATGGATCCTGCACACGTCTTTGTGTTTGGTGTGATGGGGTACCTGTACCTAAAGAGGAAGAGAAAGCGGCGAACCTGGGTTCATGAAATCAACGCTGCCAGACCCACGCATGGACACTTTGTGACGCTGTACAGGCCACTGCGAGAGAGGGACCCCGCGAAGTTCTTCAACTACATGCGGATGTCCATCGCCTCCTTTGATGAACTGTTGTCGCGGGTACGGGAGCCGCTGACCAAGAGGGACACCAACATGCGGCCCGCCATACCACCGGAGGAGATGCTGGTCATCACTTTGAGGTACGTACTGTCACACACCTGTATACATGACATCGCTGCCAGTCACCTGACATGAGTGCATCATGTCTGTAGTCACATGCCCACTGTTACATGCACACACACACACACGGGCATCACATCACACGTACATAATCATAAATGACTCCGACAACAATGTTGATAAATAATACTATAATATGAAAAGAAACTGTAATATATTATGGACATATATTACAACTCGTAAACTGAAGGTCAGTATATATACAAAATCAAAACAATAACACATAACAAACAAATAATAAAACATATTTAGGTCATGTATCAAAGTTGCTGATACCGCGGAGCATCTGGGTCATGAGGGCCGGTGGTGTGGCTACAGCTGGACCCCGACTCCGTGTGTGGCCTGGCTCCAGGGGGCATGGCTGGGTGGGTGGACAGCACCTCACTGGAGACGGAAGATCCACTGGCGGATTGTGGCACAGCATGGTAGGCGGCTGCGTGATGGGGACGTGAAAGGATGTCCTCCAATATCGCGAGAGATCTGTGGCGATACTCCATTTTCTCCGCCTCGCTCATCCTGTTCAGGAGGAGCGTACATGCATTGGAGAACGACATGTCGACGGAGTCCGCAAGCATGCAGCGTTGGTGTGCATGGGTGGTCTGTGCCTCCATGAACATGACCATGGCCTGCTCCAGGTCTGCAGCCTGTGCCCTTCTCTTCTGGCCAGGTCTGGTGCTGACCGTTGTCGCGGTACCTGCCACCTGTGGTGTCGCCAAATCCTCCTCCATCTGCGACTCAGCACCACCCTGGTTCTCCTCCTCCTGGCAGCTGGCTGAATCTCCTGGCACCATTTGTTGTGCCTGGGTGCCGGAGGTCGATGGCTGGTCCATGCTGCTGACAGACCTGCGCGGCTCCTGGGTCCTGCGGAGGAACGATAGCTGCTCTGCATAAATGTACCCCCGGACCTTTTTCGCACCAGCTCCAGAGCGCGCAGCCATGGCCTGCTTCTTCTGGACGCGCATGTAGTTGTCGCGTACTGTGCGCCATTTGTTCATCGCCTCTTGTGCTGAAAAACATGATGAGAGTGACATTAGCTTGTGTTCATGGTATGTGATCATATTCAAACAGTTTTGTTTTGTCTTCTAGGTATCTCGGTAGTGGGTGCAGTTTGAAGGATCTGCATTATAGCTTCCGCGTTGGCAGATCAACAGCTGGTGAGATCGTCCGCAAGGTGTGCCAAACCATATGGGAGACCATGAAGGGCGAATGTTTGCCAAGACGACACATACGGCATGTCTGGAAATTGCAGCAGGATTCTGGGAGAGAGCCAACTTTCCAAACTGCCTGGGAGCCGTGGATGGCAAACATGTCCGCATAGTGAAGCCACCGCACAGCGGCTCACTGTATCAGAATTATAAACATTACTTTTCTATTGGCCTACTGGCGGTGTCAGATGCCAACTATAGTTTCGTGTATGTGGATGTCGGTTCATACGGCAAGGACTCTGACTCCACACTGTTCAGGAACTCCACACTGTGGAATGAAATTGAGAGTGGGACCCTGAACATCCCCAGACCCGCACCATTGCCTGGCAGTGACGTGACAGTCCCCTATGCCTTCGTGGGTGACGAAGCATTCGGCCTATCCACACACCTCCTACGGCCCTACTCAGGGACACACCTGACTGTGAAGAAGCGGGTGTTTAATTATAGGCTGTCGCGGGCGAGACGGTATGTGGAGTGTAGCTTTGGCATACTGACCAACAAGTGGAGGATTCTACATAGACCGCTGGATGTGAATGTGGACTTCTGTGTGGACATAGTGAAATGCTGTTGCATTCTACATAATTATGTGCGGGCCAGGGATGGTTTTAATTTTGACGATACCCTCACAGTTGTCGGTCTTGAGGATGATGTGAACTATGACATCATAGCTGTGAATAGATACAGCAACAGGTATCGCGATGCTCTATCTAATTATTTCATCAGTGATGCAGGTGAGGTGCCCTGGCAGCTGGGGAGAATTTGAGTTTCACATCAATGATTTCATTTGTTTGTTTATTATCATTTTTGTGATTTACATTTATGGGATTATGAATTAAATAATATTATACTCACTCTGTATGTGCTGCTCCTTCTCGGACCAGGTATCGTACTCCGGGTACACCTGACGGGACACCTCGACCCATGCGCTCGCCTTCCTCCCCTTGTCCTTATAACGCTCGCAGGCCGTATCCCAGATCCCTGGATGCTCCCCCACAGCGCTTATCAGCCTCTCCACGTCCATCTCTGGTCCAGCAGCCATGTTCAACGGTCGCAGGTACACTCCAACGAACTGCAGGAAACTTTGGCAGTTTGGACGTGATGTAGGCCGCACACTAGCAGCGTCTGACGTCTCCTAATCACGCACACACGCTGCCATGCGGCCGCCGCGCACTTTGTACGTCAGTAGCAGCGGTTTCACGTTCTGATAAAAATGCGTTCATTTGCTGGTTGCGTGGTGTCGGCGCACTTTTGTACGCACGTACTGCGTATATTGGCCGTCATTGGCCGTTATGTGCTGCTACTGCCGCCGTGATTTAGTGCGTCTGCACGCGCGTTCCGACTGCCCCACTCTGACCCTAGCCTTAGCTTTCAGTGGAAGACCTGTGAGAAGGTTTATCAAAGGACCACTACATTTCAATGGTTTATGAGCTTGCAGGATAATGAATCTGAGCTTCAGCTCTCTCGCAGTATTGGCGCCGTTGGTGTCCTTAATCCAAATGTCCAGTGCTTTATAAACGTAAAGTGGGATAATTTTAAGTCAATTCTGAGAAAAAAAATCTAGAAATAACAAAATACTTTATAGTAGGTCCAATACATTTCAAATGGTTCATGTTACACAAAGTCACCCTTGACATAAACTAAATTCTAAATTGGAGCCCATCAAAATGGACCTTATCAGATCCTGTGAACCCTCATATTGGGACAACAGGTTAGAGAATAGCTAAAAATGACATAAACTAAGTAGGGACGCGTTTATACCCATTGTTAACCCTTCTACTACCACAATACTGTTATGATTTTTTATTGTATAAAATATTACAACAATATTCCATCTGCATCCAGTTACAAGTACTTGTATAGCGCCAACAGATTCCGCGGCACTTTACAATGGGGACACACGAACAGGACACATGATAAATAAATAAAACATATGGAACCGATGGGCCCTGCCCGTAGGATAATTGTCAGGCAGGGCGTCTGTTCTTTGTTATTATTTATGTCTCCTGTTCGTGCATCCCCATTGTAAAGCGCTGCGGAATCTGTTGGCGCTATACTTTAATGCAACGTTGGTGTGCCCCTTGGGGAGAAACTAAATTCTGAGATCTCACTCCTTTTTAACCCCTTATTAGTGTAAAGAAGCTAAGCGGGGCAGCCCCCACACTCACTGTAACAAAAAATCCAACATGTTTTAGTATTGCATTACAACAGTTAGGGATTTGGCAGAATACAGGGAGAGCTCTGGGGTCACTCACTGCTGTACAGGGATAAGATTCAGGGGGTTATAATGAGTGAAAATCCCTGTACAGTACATAGTTACTATAGTTCCTACATACAGAAATTATTTTTATATTCTATTGGTATTTTGTGGAAGCTGCGTTGCTACATAAGCAGGAGATCTGACCATTTTTATCACACTTGTTTTATTTGACAAAAGGACCATTTCTGCCTGTATGCTGCTAATGCAGACTCCATGTGAAATTGTGTAAGAAAAAATGATGCCACCTAGATTTCAGGCAATTTCAGGCAATATACATCTTGGGGGGGGTCCGGCCCAGCCCAGAGTTTGAGATCCCTGTTTTAAAGAACAGTGTATCTTCCAAGCTGTACAAGCAGCTTCAGCACCTTGGCAGACCTATATTGTGACAGACCAAGGCTGCAGGGGTTAAATATTATTGTGACACACCTGTAGTGTATTCTATAAGGGAGGGGGGTGTCCCAAGTGTTCTTTTCCCTTTGTTTTTTTATTTTTCAAATAAAGTGGCAGTTTGCTTTTGCTTCTCAATCGCTCTGGTCGTGCCTGGAGCTTTGTAGAGGGAAGGTTTGGGGGCTGCTAAAGCTGGATTTCGGGGTCCAGCTTGGAGAAAGCGTTTGACAGAGGCACACAGTCGGTGTGCCCGTCGGTCTGTCACATTTGGTGGCAGCGGTGGGATTCGAACCCACGCCCCCGAAGAGACTGGGGAGATGTTCTCCACCGCCCCTGGGTATACTGCGCTGACAGTACACAGTGTGGTGTCCCCGGGACAGCCGCCCCTCCGGCAGGCTGCATACCGGGTAACCGAGGCAGTTAGAGATGGGATGAGGAAAGAGATCAAGGAGATGTTCGAGCTAGGAGTCATCGAGTCATCCAATAGCCCTTGGGCATCCCCAGTAGTTCTGGTACCGAAGAGGGATGGTACGACCTGCTTTTGTGTGGATTATAGAAGACTAAATGACCGCACCACGACCGATGCGTACCCCATGCCCGAGTCGATGAACTGCTAGATTGCATCGCTCGGGGTAAATTCCTGACTACCCTCGACCTATGGAAAGGGTACTGGCAACTTCCCCTGGACACAGAAGCTATTCCGAAGTCGGCGTTCCTCTCCCCCTTCGGCCTGTACCAGTTTAAGGTCATGCCGTTCAGGATGAAGATTCGCGCCAGCGACGTTCCAGAGGATGGTAGATTGGCTCCTTGATGTCCTCCAAGACTATGCCTGTGCATATCTAGACAACATCGCGATCTACAGCGATACCTGGGAGGAACATTTGGTTCACCTGGGCATTGTGTTGGACCGCATTAGGGTTGCGGGACTAACCTTGAAGCCGGATAAATGTAGCATAGGGATGTCTGAGGTCCAGTACCTTGGTCATCGGGTGGGCCGCTGGCGGCAGTGCCCCGAACCTGCTAAAGTTGAGGCAGTTGCCAACTGGACAACCCCCCGGACGAAAACCCAGGTCTTAGCGTTTTTAGGGACAGCAGGCTATTATAGGAAGTTTGTGCCCAACTATAGCGCTATCGCTAAACACCTGACCGACCTTACCCGTAAAAACCTTCCCTGACAGGTCCTGTGGTCCCCAGAGTGCGAGGCTGCCTTTCAACGCCTCAAGCATGACCTAATCTCAGCACCTATGGTCGCTGCTCTTGATCCCAACAAACGATTTTCTGTTCACAGAGATGCCTCTACTTTTGGGTTAGGAGCAGTCCTGAGTCAAGTGGGAGCCGATGGCGGTGAGCACCCCGTAGCCTACATCAGCCTCAAGCTGCTACCCAGGGAATTGGGGTACGTGGCTATTGAAAAAGAGTGCCTGACACTGGTGTGGGCTCTGAAAAATCTGCAGCCATACCTATGTAGCGCTGTTTAAAAACTCTGTTGATGTATTGCTCGGGTTTGGCCACCAGAGGGAGACAAGCGCAATGTAGAGTATACTGGACACAACAGAACTACGTTTTCCATCATGCTTTGCGGCGGGGACAGGAAGTGGGTGGGAGAGAGCGAAGGACATCCGCAGCCTCGTCGAAGGAGAGCCAGTGTGAGCCGAGCGACGAAAGGTGGAAGACGCACGTGAGACTGCCAGAGATTAAGACCACGCCGAAGAGCAGGAGCTGCCTTACGGGTGCTGAGAATCAGAGACAGTGCTGGTGGAGATCTATCCACACATCGCTGAGATTTTTTGCGCAGACACAACGTTCCAGTTTGGACCCCGAGTAAGGAGACCGCGATGATCCACTGGGAGTGCAGGCGGTAGGTCGTAGTTCTCGTTACCGAAATTGGACAAGCAGGAGAAGCGGGTCCGGTGGCACAGAGTTCCAGTATAACCAAGCGGAGAGAGATTCTTGATCGGACAGCGGAACAGATTGTCTAGCGGATGGGTGAGAGGCCTTCCAGGCCACAGTCAAAGTTTAAAAAAAGCACGCTGCAGTATTGTTTAAATCTACAGGGCCCCAACGTGACTAGTCGAAAATTTGCTCAATCCATTCACTGGCCAGTTGAATATAGTACCCGGGTACCTGAGATAACACACACACACCTTTTTGGGACACTACTTTTACGGGACTTACACTCCAAAAACAAAAGGGGTTAAACTTTCCTTTTTGCCGCCGCGGGTTTTCCCGCATTACGAAAATCCTGTCGCTCATATACCGTGTTCACATTATATATGCCACTTTATTGGGATCAGTAAAGTATATAATCTATAAAATCCACAACAGTGCTGGTGTATATTTATTTCCTAGTGCGGTGAGACTAACCCGAGGTAAAATTCAGCGGCTCCTCCGGGAGTGAGCGCTACACCTATATGGAACATCTGTCACTGTGCTCATTGACCATAACCCCTTGATTTGGCTGAACAGAGTCTCTGGAGACAACGGACGCTTATTGCGCTGGAGTGTGGATCTAGCCGGGTCTGCCGGTGTAATGGTACCTGTATCGCTTACCCAAGAGTAGCGGAGTTGGGTGTTTTATGTGGATAATAATGACAATGCAAGCCATTAGTGAACAGAAGTCATGTTCTTAGAAGAGACACACAGAACAGCACAGGAAACGCATCACAGGAAACAAGTGCCATAGAGATAAATCATAGAGTTGCATATAAACAAAACATAACATCTCCCTCTTAATATTAATAAATGATCATTGTGAAATTTAGATGAATCCTTGTAATAACATATTTACAGGTTAAGTCTTTTGGGCGGTTGTGAATGTCTACCACTGCTAGTGAAGACTGGCCCTCGTTGTATAGAGAGTTTCTCAGCCCTCTCAGAGGTTACTGGGCTCTTCTCACCACTTACTGGCATGCTCTGCCATTCACTCCCGTCCGATATATCCGCTTGCTCCGGACTGTCCGTAGTATTAGTCTGTGGCATCATCTCTGCACATTCCTTACTGCCAATTGGTGAATTTGCCTTTGCAGTACCAGGCGAGTCTGGCCTGACAATTGGATAATGTGAATCAGGCTTTTCAGCCACACGCAGATCCACACGATTGCGCCGATAGAGAGTTCCATCAATGTCCACAAGATAGGAGCGTGGTGCAACCTTTTGCAGACAAGTACCCATTCTCCAACGACTTGTTCTATCTCCAGGCAGTGGTTTCATACGGATTCGTTCCCCAATATTTAATTCAGGCAAATCTCTTGCAGATGTGTCATATTGTGCCTTGAACACTGGCCTCTTAAGCCGTAACTTTTCTGGTACCCCTTGTATCACAGAGGGTTCAAGTAGCTTGTTGGCCACAGGTAAGGAAGTCTTTAATCTTCGTGACAGCAGTCTCTGTGCTGGGCTACTATCCATGCCCACAGTTGGAGTGTTCCTCCAGTGTAAGATTGCCTTCCACTGGTCTTTACCATCACTTTGTGCTTTCTTGCATAAATTTTTTACAATCTTCACTGCAGATTCAGCTTTGACGTTAGCCTGTGGATGACGTGGTGAAGAAGTTACATGCTCAAATTCCCATTCAAAGGCAAATTTTCTGAATTGTAAGCTTGAGAACTGAGGGCCATTATCAGAAATCACTTTATCAGGTTGGCAATGACGTGCAAACTGTGCCTTGCACCTTTTAACTGTAGTTTCAGTGGATAAGTCAGGAAGCAGTTCAATTTCCCAGAAGTCTGAGTAATGATCAACTAATATCAGGTACTCTTTTCCCGCATAGTTGAATAAGTCCATACTGACAATCTGCCAAGGACGTGTAGGTATCTCATGCGACATCATGGTCTCTTTTTGTTGCAAGTGTGCAAATTCATTGCAAGTGGGACAATTACTGACAAAATCTTTGATTTCACCTTGCATATTAGGCCAGTAAAGCGTATCGCGAGCTTGTCTGTAGCACGCCTCACCCCCAATGTGGCTTGAGTGAATGCGTAATAACATTTCTGCTCTCAGTGACCTTGGCACTAGAACTCTTGGGCCTTTGTACAAAATGCCATTTTGTACGGTGATCTCATCTCTGAAAGACCAATACTCCTTCCCAATTGCAGGTGCTGTATCCTTGTCATCAGGCCACCCGTTTAGAACAATTGACTTTAGCGCTTGTAAAGTTTCATCTCGGTCTGTGTGCTGTTGAAGCTGATGTAGACACTGATCTGTGACGTTAAGATAATCTGCTTGATTGACTTCAGCAAAGAAAAGTTGTTCCTGCTGCAGCAAACAAACTGTATGGTGCTCATGCTCATTTCTGGGTGTCACATGAGTCGTAGTAGCTCTGCTCAGGGTATCACTGATGTACATTTGACTTCCTGGCTTGTAGACCACATCGAGGTTGTAATGCTGCAATGTAAGCATCATGCTCTGCAAACGCTTGGGAGCACACAAAAGAGGCTTCTTAAATATGGCTATTAGTGGTTTGTGATCTGTTTCAGCTGTGATTGTATCCCGGCCATAAAGATAGTGATGGAAGCGCTGACAGGCAAACACAAAACTTAAACAAACATTCTTTTTCAATTTGAGCATAATTTTGCTCAGCTGATGAAAGAGCTCTGGACGCATAAGCAACTGGCTGCTCCTCTTGCAGTAGACAACATCCTAGGCCATTTTTGCTTGAATCACTTTGTATTGTAACAGGCTTTGTGACATCATAATATTTCAACACCGGAGCGGCAGTGACCAATTGTTTTATCTTCTCCACTGCCTGGTCATGTTTGGGAAGCCAGTGCCACACTGTATCCTTATCCAGAAGTCTTCTTAATTGCTCACACACCTCAGACAGGTGTGGCATGAATTTAGCTAGATATGTGACAAAGCCAATAAAACGCTGTAATGCTTTGGCATCGGAAGGCTGTGGCATGTCCACAATGGCTCCAATCTTATCAGGGTCTGCTTTTAAGCCTTGTGAGGACAGGATATGTCCATGGAAATGGACTTCTTGCACCTTGAACTGCAATTTCTTTACGCTAAGTCTCAGCCTCACCTCCCTGCAACGATCCAGTAGTAGCTTCTCATCATGGTCATGTGCAGCTTCTTCATCTGTATCACCGCAGCCAACTATGAGAATGTCATCGGCTATTGGCTCAATTCCATCGAGCCCACATAATAGTTCATGCTGCCTTCGCTGATATAGCTCCGGTGCTACAGAGACTCCAAATGGCAGTTTGAGCCATCTTTTTCTGCCCCAAGGAGTCCAGAATGTGGTCATGTAGCTACTCTTTTGATCTAGTTTGCACTGCAAAAAGGCATCTCTAGCATCAACAAGGGTAAAAATCCGTGCTTTGGGTAGTTTGTGCAAAACATCGTCAAGTGTTGGCATTAAGTAGTGTGACCGTCTCAGGGCCATATTCAAAAACTTGGGATCGATGCAAATTCTGATCTTCTCAGGATTCCTAACAACTACCATGTTGCTTATCCAATCCGTAGGCTCTGATACTGAAATAAGATGCCCTTCAGCTTCATACTTATCCAGTTGCGCTTTGACCTGCGGCTTAATGGCTACTGGCACATTGCGTGGTGCACATTGTACTGGTGGAATGGTAGGGTCAAGTTCAAAGTGAATCTCTCCTGGAACAGATATTATGGGGCCATCAAACACATCACTATAGACTTTGAGGATTTGCTGTTTTGTCAGTGGCCTAGTCAAGGATTTCGCAGACAGATTATCGACATTGTGGAGCTCAGCAGGAATGGTGAACTGCATCAGACCCAGGTGCTCACATGTTGAACCAGACAGTAGCGGTTTCTGATCGGCCTCCACAATCTCAAATTCAAGTTTGTGCATATGTCCACGTATGCAGCATTCTGTTTGGAAACGCCCTAATGATTCCATTAACTCCCCTGAATATAATTTCAATTTGGTGCCACTAGGCTGAAGAGGTGCCCTAGGTGCCAGTTTCATTTTATCTTTTAAACCCATAACATTACACGTTGCACCCGAGTCCAGCTGGCAGGGTTGACATATATTATTTAGTATGAGATTTACAAACCATTTTTGTCCTTTAGATTGTACAGCACCAATGCATTCCTTTGTGTAAACCACATCTTGGCTTTAGTGTCACTCTTCTGCTCCTCTGTGAGGTTCAGATTATGCTTGTAAACATGAAGGTATTCACTGCCCATCACTCTCCTCAGTGTAGCTGCTTGTACTGCTGCAGGCGTCTCATGTAATCCTGTTGCTAGGGAGTAATCCTCAAACTCAGCTCTGAAGTTATCCCAGTTACTGCTACAGTCCCCACTCACCCTCATTGTCTCAGGTAGTGGAATGCTGTGTGCAGCTGCCATGATGCTGCTTTTCTTGCTTCCAGTGCTCAGCTTTCAGTACAGGACTGCAATCACTACAGGAGGCACAGTCAGCTCTAAGGTCTCTCACTGCAAGACAGGCAGCTTTCAGTGTCCCATGAGTAGAAGCAGCGCAGATTCAAGTGCTTCTGACACCATATTTTATGTGGATAATAATGACAATGCAAGCCATTAGTGAACAGAAGTCATATTCTTAGAAGAGACACACAGAACAGCACAGGAAACGCATCACAGGAAACAAGTGCCATAGAGATAAATCATAGAGTTGCATATAAACAAAACATAACACTCATAACATTGGGATCCTTGAGGGCAGAAGTATCTGCTTGCATAATACAAAAGGTTTATAACTTACAGACTGTAACAAGGAGACACAAGGACTAACTGAATTGCCTCTAGGCTCTGAAGGTTTCAAGACCAACAGGTTACCTAGGACACGCTCAGAAACAGCAGACGTGGAATGACAGTCCGTGAAGTATCCAAGGTGCAGGGCAGTCAGATGCAGAAATAACATAAAATCAGAAATAAACAATAGTTTGTAATCGTGGTCTTAGCAAAACCATAAACCTAAGTAGTAACCTGGATAAAGGGACCCCGAAGGGTTGCAAACAATATCCCTAAACGTGAGGGGTTAGAATCCAAGACAGTGAGTGATCAACCCAGCAACCAGCAGGGGGTTAAATCACTATAACGAGTGATACAGAGAAATAAACACAATAGAGTGAGAGTAGTCTAAGTCAAGCCGGGTCAATAACAGGGGAAGGGATCGCACACAAAGCAGGGTCATCAACAGTAAAGTCAAATACAATCAGGAAGTAGCGGTGTGTGAAATGAACTCCACAACCTGTTTTAAAGCCTGTGGCTCCTGGTAACCACACCTGACCCCGCCCCCTCAGATGCTGATCTGCCAGCAGTAAGTGCTGGCACCTGACCAGCCAGCGACCCCCCTTCTTGCCCAGACCCCCCAGGGGGCGCAGCAGGGGCTGAGGACGTAACAGCTGGACTGTGGAACAGGGGGGGGAGAATTGTGACAGACCAAGGCTTCAGGGGTTAAATATTATTGTGACACACCTGTAGTGTATTCTAGAAGGGAGGGGGGGGGTGTCCCATGTGTTTTTTTCCCTTTGTTTTTTTTTATCTTTCAAATAAAGTGGCAGTTTGCTTTTGCTTCTCAACCGCTCTGGTCGTGCCTGGAGCTTTGTAGAGGGAAGGTTTGGGGGCTGCTAAAGCTGGATTTCGGGGTCCAGCTTGGAGAAAGCGTTTGACAGAGGCACACAGTCGGTGTGCCCGTCGGTCTGTCACATATCCGAGGTGCTGAAAGTTTGAGGACAATTTCTGAAGCTCATTTGCAAATGAATTTTGTTTACACGAAATGAAATCCCTTTGCATCGATGCAGAATATGGATGGTTTGCGTATTCTTTTAGTGATCGAGTATACTCGATCATGGCAATGAAGGGGTTAACTGAAACCTTCCCAATACCACACATGGTGTGAACGAATTAGGGAGCAATTCTAACTCTACATTTCTTGGTTGATAGAAGCTGAGCGGCACTTAAGTACTACTTTTTATTTGCTATTAGTTTTATCCTGTTACAGATTGTGCTTTTAGTTTCGTCTTTGCAGGATGAGTATTTTCCAATTAAAGGGAAAGTGTTAAAAAACGTCCAAATGAGTATGTATGTTTATTATACGGGTTTCTGACCTCTCCGGTGCAGACGCCACATTTCCACCAATTTGAACGAGCATCTTTTCCAATAGTATTCCCCTGAATTTCCAGATTGCACCTGGAGGGCAGCACTTTAATGGCAACTGTGAATCAAATGCGTCGACTTCTTCGCTTTTTAAGCTGTGAGTTACATTTCATGCAGGGTTTAAGATGTTACAGTATTTTGTGTCTATGAAAACCCTTGCGATTTGTTTTTTAATTTCTTGCAAATGTTTCTATTGCTTTTATATGCTATGGCGTCTGAATTACAATAAAAAATTCCGAAATCCAATATACATCGATGCGTCCGTTTCTCATTACATCCTCCTTTTATTACATTGTATTTTGTTTAGTGGTTCTTTTAGTGGTTCTTTTTATAATCGTATCACCTGCAGATTGTCTGCACGTGTGGCACTGGTGTATTTTGGCCTAGGCCGACTAGGCCCAGGCCTAGGGCGGCACTTTCCAGGGGGCGGCGGCCCGCACTGGGTGGCCCCACCCCTAAAAAAGTATTTTACCAGGGAGGATACATTGAGCTTTCACTAATTTACACTTTCAATTTCACTTTCCAGGGGGCAGCAAAAAACCTCACCACTAAATGGGTTACTCACAGAGCACCGAAATGACGCCAACGTTTTGGTGTTCTGTAGTTCCCTGCACTTAGGAGAATAACATTTCCCCACCCTGCAGTGAATTCACCATTCACCGCAGGGTCCCAAAGCGCATGGAGTCGGCCGCTGAATGCTGCCACCGCAAACCCGTGGTCTGCTGTTTTCAAAAGAACTACTGAACGAAAATGTCTGGAATTTACATATAAGATCCTATGATTGATAATAAAATGTTCTGTTACAGAAAAAGAAAAAAACTGCTATTAAAAAAAGGGGGGGATTTTGCCCAAAAAAATCTGAAAAATGACTAAAAGGTACTAAAAAAAATCAATAAGTAAAGACTTTTTACTACAGATTAAAATAAATAAATGATTTATTAGATACTGCATAAAAACGGGAATATTTTTAACATTGAAACCTATGGGGTTCGCCTGAATAAACCTGCTGATTGAAACCACCGAACATCAGGGCATTTCACTGCCATTTCTCTGAGTCTCAGTACCACATGACTGGCTGAACCACGTGAAACGCACGCGCGCAGCTGCCCGCCCTTTCGTTAACACAGACTCTATTCTGGACTGAACACCCACCGGGAAGGGAATCAAAGCTACAGTGCACCCTCTGGCAGTGGCACCCCACTGCTGACAAGATGGCTCCACAGCATAATTGCTGTGTGCTCATATACACTCGGTTTGCTGGGAGTTTTACTGCAGTGGATTCTGATGCACTCATACACACCGCATTGCATTGCTGGGAGTTTTATTGCTGTGGACTCTGATACGCTGACACACACCACACATTGCATTGCTGTGAGTTTTATTGCTGTGGATTCTGATACGCTGACACACACCACACATTGCATTGCTGGGAGTTTTATTGCTGTGAATTCTGATGCACTCATACACACCGCACATTGCATTGCTGGGAGTTTTATTGCTGTGGATTCTGATACGCTGACACACACCACACATTGCATTGCTGTGAGTTTTATTGCTGTGAATTCTGATGCACTCATACACACCGCACATTGCATTGCTGGAGATTTTATTGCTGTGGATTCTGATACGCTGACACACACCAAACATTGCATTACTGGGAGTTTTATTGTTGTGGATTCTGTGATACACACTGCATATTACTGTGAGTTTTATTGCCCTGGAGCTCTGGGATACGCTCATACACACTGCGCATTACTGTGAGTTTTATTGCTGTGCAGTTCTGTGATATGCTCATACACACTGCACATTTCTGTGGGTTTTATTGCTGTGCAGCTCTGATATGCTCATACACAGTGCCCATTTCTGTGGGTTTTATTGCTGTGCAGCTCTGTGATATGCTCATACAGTATGCAGTGCACTTTTCTGTGGATTTTATTGTTCAACCAATTAGAACGGCTGTGATCCCGTTTACTTGACATGCGTGGCTGTTCTTTGTAAAAATGCTTGAATTTAAACATTTCAGAATTTTCTTTATCTCAACAGATACATTTGAAATGGTATACAAAATATAAAAGTAGGCACTTGGTATCCACTTTTAATATAAAGCGAGGAAAAGGCGGAGCTTAAAGAGGAAGGGTGGGGATTAACCAGGAAGAGG